>JAIUZE010072367.1:0-22950 GCA_022085475.1 Heliosperma pusillum
AAAAGTTAATGACGACTTAAAAGTCAAGAAAAGTCAATGACGACTTAAAAAGTCAAGAAAAGTCAAAGACGACTTAAAAGTCAAGAAAAGTCAAAGATGACTTAAAACGGGATTCTCATGAAATCTCGCAGAAATTCCAAATACGAACTCGGAATTTCCCAATTCGACTCGAAACAATAAATTCTATATTAAAACTTAAGTTTTGCTGAAAAGTAGCCGTAAGATATTTTACTAGAAAAATTGGGTACTTTTCGGGTTGTTACAAGTACGCTAAAAGGGACGGATATATTGATGCATATATATATATATATATACGCTCAAATTAATTAAAAAGGACGGTTTATTGCTTTTTTACCACCTATATATAATATATATATTATTGGGTACATACGTTTTATCAACAAATAAATGGTTAATAGGCCATATTCCGATCTGGTTAGATTCGTAGGGTATGTAACTTTACCGGGTTAGTTTAATTGGGTCAGGGAGCGAGCGAGGGCCGTGTCCTTTCGGCTTTCGTGTCTGTTTATTCGTGCATGTGTTTGTTCATTTAATTTAATTTAATTCGATCATTTAAATGTTAATATGCTAGCGGATGAGGTTATATATCGAGTCGGGCCGTTTTTGCATCACAAACCTGAAACTGTCCGACCCAAAATTAATTAGCTAGTATCGGGTTATTTAATTTAATTCGATAGAAATCTTTATTTATTATCCGCGTGATGATTATTAAGTATCATTTTCGGGTCAGATCACTTTTAATTATTAAGTATCATTATTAGTATACGTGTGTTACTTCAAAATAACCCTAAACCCTAAACCCTAAACCCTAAACCCTAAACCCTAAACCCTAAACCCTAAACCATAAACCCTAAACCCTAAACCCTAAACCCTAAACCCTAAACCCTAAACCCTAAACCCTAAACCCTTTTTTATATACTTCTATATATATATATATAGTAGATTATCGCTATTGATCAAACATCAAAATATTGAACATCAATTCAAACACTTTAAACAACATTCTTTCTCATTGATTTCATTAGGAATAACCTAGATTTTATATTAAAGTACATTACATTCATCAGACATCAAATAAATAAAGATGTTAAATAATCCGGAACAATTCCGGTTAAGAGTAAAAAGCTTTTCTCACACTGCCACCAACAATCCGGAACAATATTGATGATATTGATGACTTCCGGATCATTAACCTCGTATTTTTCAATAACAGATTCAATGCATGCAAGTACACGTCTTGCATGTGGAGATAAGGTAGGACGGGTACAACTCAACATATCTCTTGCGGCATCCAACCTGCGAGTATCAGGCCGACGTGGGTAGCCAGAGGACGATGATGATGACGACGCTTGGTTGACAAGTCGGACTACTTCAAGCCTCTTAATCCAATAATCCCTTCGATGTTCAATGGATCCTTTAATCAATGAGTGATGATCAGCGGGAACTACGACAAGAGCCTCCTCCTCATTTGCAATCAATTTTGTAAGGGTCGTCTCATCCTTGGGAAGGTTAACTGCTGCCATTGATGATGTTAATTTTTGGAGTAATTAATTAGGGTTATGTAATATTTAAAAGAGGGGTTTTGAGGCTGTATTTATGATCCTTTGATGCTGCCATTGATGATGTTCAATGGATGCTTTAATCAATGCTGGTTCTGTTGTTACAGTTGTTCTGCTGTTGTTTATTCACGGGTTTGGACTGCAATATCTTTTAATTAAAAATAATAATATTGAGAAATAACAACGGTTATTCGTTAAAAAACCCGTTGTTATTACTTTCCACAACGGTTTTCAGACTACAACCGTTGTGATAGAGTAATGACATCGGTGCACCATAGCCGTTGTGATAGAGAAATAACAACGGTTATTTGTTAAACAACCGTTGTTATTACTTTCCACAACGTTGCATATTACAGTAAGTGCATTGACTGCATAGGAAATGTAACTGCATATATACATTCACACATTTACTCAATCAATAACGTATTGCATGTAATGTATAGTCGTTTTGGGATTTGTAAATGCATGTGAATCAATGTCTTCATGTGAACAAATGCATGCATGTGAATCAATATCTGCATGTGACTCAATAACTCCAATCAATAAATCCCTATAAATACAGCCTCAATACAAGGTTATCAACCACATACAAAATTTCCCAACTCCAATCAATAACATATTTGCTAAACCATACAAAATTTCCCAGCCTCAATACTAACATCAACCATACAAAATGTCTGAAACTTTTACTAAACCATATGCTTGCATCATGAAACAAATGCCTTCTCATATTGAGGGTGGCTACGTTGTGTGTAAAAGCTACAAGAAACTCCGTGATACGCTTATTCGAAATGGCTACTTAATCAAGAAGATGTGGCCAAATTATCATCGCAGGTACTTTACAGGGGAACTCGTTTTCGAGTTTGGGATGGCGGATGCTCATCGTGCGTCCGCATTCAAACTGGCAAGAATGTTTGACAAGGCCGGGCATGGGCGAAAAGATTTTATTGAGAGCACGGACCACCAGCCTGGGCCATATCTATGGGTGGCTTCCGAACATGACCGTCACCGTTTCCCAAATGGGGTCGACCTCGTTGAAGTGACCCAGGTAGAGCAGTGGGAAGGGTTGGTTCTGGCCGAGGCTGACCCGATTGATGCATATGCTCTAGCGGTGGCAGCTATCCGGGAGATTTACCCGGACTCAATTTAGTTTGTTGTTGTTGTTGTGGTTGTAGTTGTTTGGTTGTTTGGTTGTTGTTGTTTTGGCGCCATTTGTGTGTGGCGCCGTTTGAACTTATTATTTAATAATATTAATGTTGATACGTTAATTTGTTTTTTGACTTAAGTTTAGAAGTAATTAAACTAATTCAATTCAAAGCTATTCAATCGATAAAGCAAAATTAGAATTGAACTAATTCACAAATTCAATAATAAACGACATTCAGAAAATCCACAATTCAATAATAAGAAGTAATTAAACATGGAAACTGTATAATGAATGATCAAAAGCTAAATAATTTGGGAATCTTCAAAAATGACCAAAGCTAACAAAAACTAAAGACAATACACTGAATTCAATAATAAGAATTGAACAATCTAGCCAGACAATCTTAATAAGAAATAGTTGATAAAAATAATACCTGATTAATAAGGGAGATGATGACAGAAAGACGATTAGTGGTGCAGTATGATCGCTTTGTGATAGAGTTTTTGTGTTGCAGTACAGTCGTATTATTAGTGTTGTGTGTTTTCTTCATCTTTATTTACAAATATTGACAACGGTTATTATAAACAAACCGTTGTGATAGAGTAATGACTACGGTTAAATTAAAGTAGTCTACCCGTTGTAATTAATAAACACTATGACAACGGTTTGTGATTAATAACCGTTGTTATAAGCAATAACAACGGGTATATTTACAACAACTGTTGTTGTTGCTTACCTTTATTTTTTTTAATTATAATTTGAGAGAACAATATCATAAGCACTATACACTGCAATAATAATCAGCAGAAACCAAAAAAGACAACAATATCATAAGCACTATACACTGCAATAATAATATCAGCAAAAACCAAAACATGGAGACTGTATAATGAATGACCAAAAGCTAAATAAATTGGGAATCTTCAACAATGACCAAAGCTAACAAAAACTAAAGACAATACACTGAATGACTACACATCTTGAACTTGCTATAAATTCAGAAAAGAATACTCACTGCAAATAAACCAAACCATAACCATCAAATTACTTGTCTATTTTTGAAATGTCTCAAATTGTTGCTCCTCCATATCACTGTGTCCTAATGAATGCCCTAGGCCATTTGGACGATGGAAAATTTGTTGCCAAAAGCTTTACTCCTTTGAGGAATAAGCTTATTGAGCTGGGATACTCGGTCAGCAGAATTAAGGCACAATAGGCGCCTTGGGGATTCAAAGGGATACTACTCGTTCAGTTTGGAACATCACTTGCAGATGCAGAATCAGCATTTAAGCTTGGCAATATGTTTCAACTCAGAGGTCATGGTAAGAGCGACTGGGTTGCTCTGAATTGATCAACAGTCGAAACATACCTCTGGGTAGCCACAGACGAGGACGCCGAGCTTCTGAAGAATACCGTGGACTATTTCCACGTGCCGTATTTGACCATCTTGAATGGTCAGCAGTCGGTCAATTCAGAAATCGTCGATGCCTACAACCAGGTTGTGGCTGTTTTCCAAGCAATGTACACCTAAAAATTCCAAGCAACGTCCTGTGTTAGATGTTGAGTGTCAAGTGTGTGTGTGTCTGTATCAGCCTATCATAATAGCAGTGTAATGGGATGGGAGGGCCTGTGGTCTTGTATGATGGGAGGGCCTGTGTGTCTGTATCAGCCTATCATAATAGCAGTGTAATGGGATGGGAGGGCATGTGGTCTTGTATCAGCCTATCATAATAGATGTTGAGTGTCAAGTGTGTGTGTCTGTATCCGCTATGGTTGTAAGATTTCCGCTATGGTTCCTAAATGCAAATCTGTTCGAGCTAATAAAGTATCAGTGCTTTACGTTTGTTATTACTATGCCGTTCCTAAGTTATTTAAAAAAAAATCAGAAAGATAGTTATTTAAAAAAATAACAGAAACTAAAAAAAAAAACAAATATATAAGCTAATACCTCACATTATTAACCACCTCAGGATCGGGGACGTTTCTTGCCCGACATAGTTTCTTCGTTAACCCAAATACCTTCACCATGATCATCACGCATATAGATGCTTTCAATGTTATCATGATCAGTGTCAACATTGTCGAAATAAGATACAGTGGAAGAGTGATCCATTCCCTCAAACACGACATCCTGATCATTATCCCCACCATTATCGGGTGCACCCCGTCTACTCCTTATAGATAGTACAACAGACCACTTCTTATCCATAGGATCGGTGACATAGAACACTTGTTTAGCTTGGGATGCCATTATGAAAGGACCATCCTTATTATTGCCAACCTTATCCAAATTGACCAACGTAAATCCCATTTTATCCTTTCGAACACAATTGTTGTTGTTATCAACCCAGTTACATCGAAACAGAGGTATTGTGAAATCAATGTAATCTAATACCAATATTTCTTGAATAACACCATAATAAAGGCATTTTCCCCAAATAGGTTTTTTATCTTTTGAAGTAGCAAAGTGCATTGCCTCAAATTCAGAACTCACACCACTATTTTGCATTGTGCTCAACTCATCTTGCTCGCGGGTGTAAAAAGTATAACCATTAATAGAAAAACCGCTGAAAAAAGTGGCCCTATCATTTGGACCTAACCCAAGACGTAGTAACCTAGGAGAGATGTCATCACCATACAAATTCTTATACTCCAAGACAATATTACTAAACCACTCTCCGAACGTCTTCTTATGCTTGTTTGCAATCCACATCTCGCTCTTGTTTGGGGGATCGTATTTGAGCTCATCTTTGTGTTGTTGAATATAAGGTTGCACCTCATCTTCGTTGTTTAGCACATACGTATGTGCTAAATGTAACATGTCACGTACCACAATTTTTTCAACCCGGCCCCTAATACTTTTTTCCGGTCATCCAATCACTATGAGGATTCTTTGGAACGCCAATTAACTCCTCAGGGGAGATATGAGCGTAACAATATGCAAGAGCTTCGTCTAATATAGCACGTTCAGCAATACAACCTTCTGGACGATACTGATTATATGTATAGTCCTTGTACACTTTCATCAATCTTTCGAAAGGATACTGGTATCTCAAGTACACGGGCCCAAGGTACAAAATCTCCGTAACCAAGTGAGTGGTCAGGTGAATCATGATAGTGAAGAAAGAGGGTGGAAAATAGATTTCAAAATGACAAAGAGAGGTGACAACGAGGTCCTGCAATGAATCCGCATCATCGGGATCGATGAGTTTATCGCATATGGACTGGAAGAAGAGACAGAATCTGGTAATAGCATATCGTACCTTTTCAGGTAAAATGGAACGAATAGCCACGGATAGTAATTGTTGCATCAAAGTGTGGCAATCATGTGACTTTAACCCGGTGAGTTTTAGGTCTTGCATCGACACAAGGCTTTTGATGTTGGACGAATAACCATGTGGCACTTTAATTCCATTCAAGCATGCACAAAACTCTTTTTTCTCATTCCGTGAAAGGGTATAAGCTGCTGGCGGTAAAAATGTACCATTACCTCTCTTCTGTGGTGCCAACTCTAGCCTAATACCCATCATTTACATATCTTCCCTAGCTGCGGCGTTATCCTTTGTTTTACCGGGAACATTCAGGAGGGTATTGATAATATTATCACAGACATTTTTCTCAATGTGCATGAAATCGAGGCAATGCCTGACCTCCAGGTCAGGCCAATATGGAAGTTTATCAAAAAATATGGATCTTTTCTTATACCCACGAGTAGACAATTTAGAGCCGTTCTTCTTCCCATATTTTATCTCAATATGCTTTACTTTCTGATAAACTTCATGCCCACTCAAAATTCTAGGAGGTTGACGAAGTTCTTGACGTCCATTAAATGCTTTCTGCTGCTTGCGATAACAATGGTCAGGATCCAAGCCCCTCCTATTTCCCAAATACACATACTTATGAGAACACTTCAAGTATTCAGACTCGATATCCTCCCCACACAATGGACATGCCTCTTTCCCATGCACCGTATGCCCAGAAAGGTCGCCATAAGCCGGATAGTCGGTTATTGTACACAATAACATCGCTCTCAAATTGAAAGTTTCATTCCTATATGCATAAAATACTTCTATCCCACTATCCCACAAAATTCGCAAATCATCTAAAAGAGGTTCCAAATAGACATCTATATTATTTCCAGGTTGTTTAGGGCCGGAAATTAACAATGACAACATCAAGTACTTTCTTTTCATGCACACATATGGAGGTAAGTTGTATATTGCCAACACTACTGGCCAAGTACTATGTTGGGTACTCATGTTTCCATGTGGGTTCATTCCATCAGTGGACAGCGCTAGACGTAAGTTTCTAGGTTCAATGCCGAACTCGAGATACTTAGCGTCGAACGATTTCCATTGCATACCATCTGCCGGGTGTCTTAGCTTCCCATCATTTATTCTTCCAGTTTCATGCCAAGTTAACATTTTTGAATCATTGCTATTCGCAAACATCCTTATGAATCTTGGTATCACTGGAAAATACCATAACACCTTAGCCGGGATCCCTTCCTTATCCTTATAACGCCACACAAAACAAACCAGACAATTGGTTAAGTTTTGATATAATTTTCGATAAAATACGCAGTCATTTGGACATGCATGTATTTTCTCATATTTCATACCCACCCCTCTAATTAGTTTTTTAGCCTCATATGTCTTAACGGGAAGAACATTACCATCTGGAAGCATGTCGTTTATCAAGGCTAATAAACTAGTGAAACACGTGTCACTAACCCCATTTGCCCCCTTGATATTATACAACTTCACCACAGCCGACATCTTTGTGTACTTACAACCAGGGTACAGAGGCGCTTCAGACTCACACAACTTCTCATACATGTTGTCAAGGTCATCCAAATTAATGTTGTTATCTTCAAAAGCATTTGATTCATCATCTTTTTCTTCATTATCTGTAGACCCAACATTCAACTCGTCTGCTTCCAACTCAACATACTCGGCAAACTCGGGATCATCAGTTATCCTTTCGTATACCTCAAGATCATCTTCTTCAAAGTTATTCTCTTCCTTTAATGATTCCCCATGAAAAATCCAACGGGTATAGGATCGACTAAAACTATACTTTTCTAGGTGAATTTTAACGTCCGGAATAGCCATATACCTAATATTACCACATCTTTCACAAGGGCATGGAATACTAGAAGAACCATTCAAATTATTCGCAACGACTTCAAAAAATTCAGCTAAACCATCCTTATAGTTTGGGTCACTCATATTCGCAGCATTCATCCATGTTCGAGTCATTTATCTACATTCGTAGTATATATAGTAAGCCAAGTAATTCAGAAAATCCAACTAATTAAAACTAATTTAATAATAAGCCAACTAATTCAGAAAATGCAATGTATAAGGCAACTAATTCACAAATAAACGAAATTAAGGAAATCAATAAAGAAAAATTATTAGAATACCTGATTAATAAGAAATAGCAGACGGAGATGATGACAAAGAGACGATCAGGGAGTATGTCTTAGTGTTTGTGGTTTTGTGATGCAGTATAATCGCTTTGTGTTTGTGTTTTTGTGTTGCAGTACAGTATTATTAGTGTTGTGTGTTTGTTTCATCTTTATTAACAAATATTGACAACGGTTATTATTCATAGTAAACCGTTGGTATTAGTTTACTTATTTACAACGGTTAACAAAGTTATACTCGTTGTTACAACTAACAACAACGTACAACAAAATCATATCCGTTGTTATTAATTTACGCCAAATTTTGCGCCAAATTAATAACACATTATAACAACGGGTTTGTTCGTGACTGTTGTTATTACTTTTCCTTATTTCGCGCCAAGTTAATAACAACGTTTATAGAATAAACTGTTGTTATTAGTTTATTTATTTACAACGGTTATTTTAGTTCACCCCGTTGTTAAAACTAATAACAACGTTCAAAAAACTAATACCGTTGTTATTAGGTTTAATAAAATTCCGCGGAAAAATAATTATCCATTCCACAACGGGTTTTCTTAATTTTCGTGAGTATGCGTTATTGATGGGGCGTTGTTATTACATGAATTTGTAGTAGTGCAGTAAAAATATTTTTAGCCTCCTGTTACGGTCGACCATGAGAAAGAAACTAAAGTCACCCAAAAACTGCCTTAATCTCAAGAGACAGTCGATAGTCAAAAGAATCGACTCTAGGAACACTATGGACGTCCAATCCACGACCTGGCACTGAATGTTTTTACACATTTAGGACTCCATAAAGTTGTCACGATGTCCTACGAGGTATCTTTATAACTCGTATCTGTGATCGATCAGTCAACCGTTTGACTTATGGCTTGTTGAATCCACCATCAATCAACTTCACAAAATAATTGCCAGAGTTATCAGCTCATTTGGGCGATTACGGACCAAAACAAATATAATGTAATTCAGTTCACTTGGTGGCGTTCAATGCTGTCGTACAATCCACATGAAAAACAAAATATGAAACAATACAATGATGTTATAAATAGTATATGAAAAAGAGACATTTATCTAATCCATATAAACAGCTACTACAACTCAGGAACACGTTTAATTCCCATGGAAATAATGTGCCCTTCATGCTTATCATATTTTAACGGTTTAGTGAGAGGATCCGCGATGTTGTCATCCGAAGCAATCTTGTCTATCACTATCTCCTTTTGCTCCACGTAATCTCGGATCATGTGAGCCTTCCGAAGTACATGTCTAGACTTGTAGCTAGACTTAGGCTCCTTAGCTTGGAAGATGGCACCTCTATTATCACAATAGATGGTGATTGGGTCATTCGAACTAGGAACTACGGTTAGTCCTTGTAAGAACTGACGCATCCATATAGCTTCCTTTGCAGCTTCCGAAGCGGGGCATAGTACTCGGACTCAATTGTAGAATCTGCTATAACACTTTGTTTGGAACTTTTCCAACCGACCGCAGCGCCATTAAGAGTAAAGACGAATCCAGACTGAGATTTCGAGTCATCTCGTTCCGTTTGGAAGCTAGCATCTGCGTAACCGATTGCACATAGCTTAGTATCTCCTCCATAAGTCAATACCCAATCCTTAGTCCTTTGTAAGTATTTAAGGATGTTTTTAACACCCATCAAGTGTGTTTCACCTGGATTGCCTTGGTACCGACTCGTCATACTCAATGCATATGCCACGTCTGGACGTGTGCATATCATGGCATACATGATCGATCCTACGGCTGATGCATAAGGAACATGACTCATGCGCTTGACCTCTTCCGATGTCTTGGGTGCCTGAGCTTTACTCAAATGCATCCCAGAAATCATTGGAAGGTGCCCCTTCTTGGAGTTGGTCATGCTGAACCTTTCAAGAGTCTTATCTATATAAGACTCCTGACTGAGTGATAACATCCGTCGTGATATATGTTTATAGATACGGATCCCCAATATGCGTTGTGCCTCACCCAGATCTTTCATCTGGAAATGGTTCTTTAACCATACTTTTACCGAAGATAAGAGAGGAATGTCATTTTGACACCCTCAAATTCGCGGAAAAATAAAACAAGTAATTTAAATAAATAAAAGATGAGAATACGTTTCTAATAGGTTCACTTTAGTGAAAATCGGTAAATTTTAAAACCGGAACCTACTATTAAATATATTCATCATAACAAAGGTGTCATAAATAAAAAGGTTCATAACAAAAGAAAAAAATATAATTATACATAAGAATTATCCAAAACGGGAGACATATCTCCCGTATAAATACGGAAATAAAAGAGTGTATAATAATATACAATCTAAGAACCGAATATAGGTCCAAGGTAAATACTTCGCTCGCTAGCTCGTCAATGTACCCAAGTATGCATCACGAACCTGCCAACCACATTAAATATAAACACGGAAGCCACAGTCAGTGGGGAGTAACTCCGAGTTCTCCCAGCCACGAAATGTCGAGTTTAATAAAACATGAATAACATAAAAGAGATGTATATGGGAAATACAAAACTAAACATATACGATATGCTTTTCATGTTATGAAACAAATAACTAACATATAACCTAGCATATGAAAGCTATCATGTGAATCCGTTAACAATCTATAATACGAGGTAGGGAAGCTGGTATGCTGGCTCAGAGGTTACCTTTAAAACATGGCCTTGATACACTCAAACCCTAATCAAACATAATATCATGTGAATCAGTTAACAACCGTTAATCCAAACTCTATCAACCTTAGCCGGCTTGCATCTCACCTTCTAAGATTAATAGAATCATCAAACATGAAAGACCAATACGTCTAGAGGGGGGGAAACGGCATAATCTTTAGGACAGTCAATAGAAGGGAATTCGTAACTCGAGTCTATTTACCACGACGTGGTAGGATATACCTTATATATTTAGGCTCAGCGGTTACCCTACTAACATGGCCAAATACCAAAGCACACTCTAGGCTAGCGGTTACCTTTAAAACATGGCCCAGATCCAAAAGCACATATTTAGCTCAGAGGTTACCCTAATAACATGGCAAAGAGACAAACCTATCCTATCCTAAGAATGCGCAGACCCAGAGAAATGCGGAAAAAATCGCACCCAAGACTCATCACATGAGTACCCCTAAGGAGATCCACCAAAGGGTTGGCTAGACTTAAGCTGGCTCAATTCCCCAAAGTGGAAGAAATGCAGCCATGCCCCGGACTTGGATATAAAACCACCAAGCCGGGGAAACAAAAAGCTATTAAACCAGACACTATATACTCTTAAAGATAGTAAGGGCCGATAATGTCTGGTCCAAGATACCCATTTAGAATTAGAATGGTCAAGACGCCATATACTCATAATTCTCTATGGGTACTTAGTCAACACGACACCAACCATATAATCAAACAGTCACGGGAAAAACTTCCTATCATGTGACTAATTGCACAAAAAGCATATTCAAATATCATATCGCCTCATATCTACTAAGGCTCATTCATTAATTCATTAAATAAAACCTTACCTGAAGACAAATCCCCGACCCGAGTCCCGCGACGGGTCATCAGTCAAAACGGGGCTGACTAGATTGTAGTTTGACCAAACCCGTTTGGTCAAACCGGCTAGAAACAGAGTCTTAGCCATCGAGGCTTGAACATAAGAATATCACAATCATTTCATGTTATTTCATTCTATTTCTAACATGTGAATTATTAAAACCATACGAAAACCCGCTTGACTTAAAGGATATAAAATTAAACTACAATCTCGTATTATAATTTCTAACATGTGAGAAATAATAATTTTATGAAAAACCTTTTTAATTAAATATTTTACTTATTAACATTTCCCACTTGCTAAATATTACAAAACACGATAAAATAACAATAACTCAAAAACCGTCACAAGTCCAAAGGGAGGGAACTCATGGGCTGATTTGCGCCGACATAACACGGGCCTGGACTGGGCCCACGGGCCTGGTTTGGGCTGTTTTGGCTTTTTGATCTACTTTACTAAAAACCGTTTCTTAATATTTCCCGCATGCTTAACATATTTAAAACCCGTCAAAACAACAACAAAACAATCAAGTATCGACACAAGACCCAAGGACCATACCCGGACCAAATCCAGACCGGGCTGGACCGGACTGAACCGGCCTGAACCAGGCCTGAACCGGCCGGTTCTCAGCCACCTTCCACGGCCACTTCACACGGCCACAACAACCACCACCCCAAATTAATTCTAACATGATTTTAATTAACAACATCCATTTTAACAACCAATTCAACCATCATTCATACAAAAATCATGATTATGAACAAATCATCAAAATATGTCAAGAACACTAACATGTTAAAAATTCATACAACATATTAAAAATAACAACTTATCATATTACTAGTTAAAAATCATAAATAACTATAACATGAACAAAAACAAAAGAAACAAAGGTATGTAACATTAATTCGTCGAGTAACTCGGAATCGTTACCTTAGCTAGCAAAATCAATTAGCACCCAAAATAAGAACTAAAGAAAAACCCGTCTACTAATCTTCTTTTAATATATACGAGTCACCAAACTCGTCTTCAAAATCTTCCCCTATAAGAAATGACAAGAATAATATTGTTAGTATTAAAACTTGATTTTCCATAATTAAAGTGTTGAAAACGATTTTGTCGGAATTGAAAATAAACCGTACTTGAAGATGGAGAGCGAAGAGGAGATTCTAGAAATATAAGTTAGGACGGATTTGAATAACAAATGAAGGTTTTATGACGATTTTGCTCAAGAACGACGAAGAACGATGAAGAACGACGAAGAACGATGAAGAACGATTAAAGAAAGTATTAATTAGATCTTAAGTTGATTTATTGTAAAATGAAAAGGTAGTTAGTGAGTAAGTGGTGGGTGTGAGCCGTGTAGTTATAGAAGAATTAATGAGTCGGGTTTTGAAATTGTTGTTACGGAATTGACTCGGGTTTAATAATTATATTACGGTAATTGATTAGATATAATTAGATATTAAGTTAATTAAACCAAATATCTAGATATTATGTTATTGTAATGAAAAGAAAGGAAAATATCTAGTCCTATTAGAGGAAAAGGAGCCGTGTGGATAGGTGAGAAATCGGATCTGTTTTTGAGCGATTTGCGTAATTCTTGTTGACGGATCGATAAAGTTACAAATATCTTAGATATTCATATTAGTTTAATCGAAAGAAAGAAAATATCTAAAGTGAGTGGAAAAAGATGACATGGGGCGTATGACTCATGCCAAAGTCGAGTTTCGGGTTTGTTTCGGGATTTAAGTCGACTCGGGAATAGTTAAATGACGTTCGGGTTAAAACCGTAAAAGTTATTCTTTAATTCCGAATAAATTCAAAATAATTATATTAAATTATCTTAAATTCAAATAAATCTTAATAAAAATAAATTATATTTATTATTTTTCAAAATAAAATTTCGGCCTTTAAATTTACGAGGTGAGTCGGGAAAAGTCAACGAAAGTCAAAGTCGACTTAAAAGTCAAGAAAAGTCAAAGATGACTTAAAAACGGGATTCTCATGGAATCTCCCAGAAATTCCAAATACGAACTCGGAATTTCCAAATACGACTCGAAACAATAAATTCTATTTTAAAACTTAAGTTTGCTGAAAAGTATCCGTAAAATATTTTCACTAGAAAAATAGGGTACTTTTCGGGTTGTTACAGTCATTCCCAACAAAGAGTATGTCATCGACATACAATATCAAGAAGACAATCTTACTCCCACTCGACTTGACATATAAGCATGGTTCCTCGACCGATCGAGTGAAACCATTCTTTTTTATCACCTGGTCGAAACGATGATTCCAACTCCGAGAAGCTTGCTTAAGTCCATAAATGGAACGCTTAAGCCTGCACACTTTCTTAGTATTTTTAGGATCTATGAAACCTTCGGGTTGTACCATGTACAAATCCTCCTCCAAATAACTGTTTAAGAAGGCGGTTTTCACATCCATCTGCCAAATTTCATAGTCATGAAAAGCGGCAATCGCTAAGATTATCCTAATGGAACGCAGCATAACTACGGGTGCAAAAATTTCATCATAATGCAATCCGTGCACTTGAGTGAAACCTTTTGCCACTAGTCGTGCCTTATAGGTATCTGGTTGTCCTTCTATAGAATGCTTTATATTATAAAGCCATTTGCACTGAAAAGGTCGTACCTTATCAGGCAAATCAACACGATCCCATACGTCATTCTCATACATAGAGTCCATCTCGGATTGCATGGCTTCAAGCCATAGCTTAGAGTCGGAACAGGTCATGGCACCTTTATAGGTAGCAGGTTCGTTACTCTCTAGGAGCAAAATGTCATCTCTATCATTCTCCTCGACCATACCAATGTATCTGTCTGGAGGAATGAAGACTCTACCCGACCTCCTAGGTTCCTGAGGAATATCAACCGTAGAAGAAGTTGAAGGAACATCTTCCTCCATTGGTTGCTCGGTTGTTGGTTCTTGAATCTCCGATAGATCGAAGGTTGTATTACTTGTCTTGTTCTCGAGAAACTCTTTCTCTGAGAACTTCGCACTAGCCGCAACAAAAACGCGATGTTCGGTAGGCGAATAGAAGTAATGACCAAACATTCCTTTTGGATAACCAATAAAGTATGTCTTGACCGATCGTGGGCCGAGCTTATCCTTATGTCTCCACTTGACATAAGCCTCGCAGCCCCAAACCCGAATAAAGGACAAGTTAGGGACCGTTCCCTTCCATATCTCATATGGAGTCTTTTCTACAGCTTTAGACGGACTTCGGTTAAGTATTAGAGCAGCTGACAAAAGAGAAAAACCCCATAATGAATGAGGTACTACCGTGTGACTTATCATGGATCGAACCATATCAAGTAATGTTCGATTTCTCCGTTCGGACACATCATTTAATTGAGGTGTTCCAGGTGGAGTTAACTGTAATACTATGCCACAGTCTTTAAGGTGTTGATCAAACTCATTTGAAAGATATTCGCCACCACGATCTGATCAAAGTGCTTTAACCTTTCTTCCCAGTTGGTTCTCAACCTTATTCTGGAATTCCTTGAACTTTTCAAAGGACTCACTTTTATGCTTCATTAAGTAGACATATCCGTATCTACTCAAATCATCCGTGAAAGTGATAAAATATCTATAGCCGTCTCTTGCGTTGATTGACATAGGTCCACATACATCAGTATGTATGAGTCCTAATAGGTCATTAGCACGCATTCCAACACCTTTGAAGGAAATTCGAGTCATTTTGCCGATAAGACATGATTCACACGTGCCAAATGATTCGTAATCAAATGGGGAGATAGTCCCATTCTCAATGAGCTTCTTTACACGTTTTTCATTTATGTGTCCCATACGACAGTGCCATAGATAAGTTTGATCTTTGTCACCAACCTTTACTTTCTTATTATTTATGTGTAATATATCTGTTGTTTGATCTAAGATATAAATGCCATTCATGGAAACTGCTTTGCCATAAACCATTTTATTTAAAGAGAAAATACAGCTATTGTCTTTTATTGAAAATGAATAAACGTCTTTATCAAGCACGGAGACAGAAATAATGTTCTAAGATAAACTGGGTACATAGTAACAATTATATAAATATAACTCAAATTCACTCGGGAGTTGGATTACGTATGTTCCCATTGAGACTGCAGCAACTTTTGCTCCATTCCCGACTCGCAGGTCCACATCACCCTTTGCGAGAGGTGTGATGTTTTTTTGGCCCTGCAAATGATTACACAGATGAGAACCATAACCAGTATCAAGTACCCAAGTTCCGAAACTTGCTTGGTTAATCTCAATCGTATGAATATAAGATGACATACCAACAGGAGTGACGCGGCCTGCTTTTATGTCCTCACGGTACACGGGATAGTTCCTCCTCCAATGCCGAGTCTTGTGGCAATGGTGGCACTCACTGTCAATGTCCTTGCTCTTTGCCTTGCCTTGTGAGCTACTAGTCTCACCAGGGCCACTCTTACCCTTTCCTGACTTTTTAAACTTTGGCTTCCCTACATTAAGGTCGTCATGAGCCTTGCCCTTACCTTTGTTTTTGTTGGAAATCATGAGAACATCTTGCTTCATGCTCCCACTCAATTTCAGATCCTTCTCGGTCCGTACAAGAAGTGAGTGTAGCTCATGAAGACTTTTCTTCATGTCATTCATGTAGTAATTTGCCCTAAAAAGGGCAAAACCATCATGAGGTGAATGAAGCACACGGTCAATGACTATGCTCTCACTGATTTTGCAATCAAATGCCTCCCGTTTCTCGACATTCTCAATCATATCAAGAATGTGTGGGCTAACCGGTTGGCCCTTATGGAGTTTCGCCTCAAAGAAGCGACAAGTATGCTCATATGTAACGATTCTCGGTGCTTTTGAGAACTCGTTAGTGAGCGTGGTGAAAATCTTATTTGCACCTTAGGCAATGAAGCGTCTTTGCAAATTGGGTTCCATTGCAAAGATGAGTACGTTCTTTATCGCACCCGCTTCCATAATGAAGTCATTATAAGCATGTGACTCGTTAGCTCTCGCATTGGGGCCTGGTTTTGGCGGTATTTGCTCAGTCAAGTACTGTAGCTTGCGGTCAGCAATGGCTGCATTCCGTAATGCCGCCTCCCAGTCCGCAAAGTTGGACCCGTCATTCTTCAGTCGCGTGGACTGATTCATGTGATCCATGAAATTTTTAAGCCAGGAATCGCGTGCGAGTGTGGCACTTGGCATAGGGTCATCATAATGGCCAGCCATTTGTTATAGCAGTATTATCAATATAAGACGAATTCTACACTGCGAAAAAGAAGAAACAATTATGTCTATTTCAAAAACTTGTTTAATGCGAAGACTCAAGCATTTATACAATTGACCTCCCTCAAGAATTATATAAATGATCCCAAGACTCAATTATCTGTAAATTGATAAGCCAACCTCTTCGCTAATTCTACCTTTAGAATTATTGGTCGATAAAATTTTATCTATAGTCCATCATAATCACGAGAAACTCTTCGGATTATAATGTTGAGGTAAAATAAGTCAACACATACGACTTACCCAACGTAGAAGGGGTCATATGGAGAGTAAGGTCCTATATGCCTACCGACGAAGAAGGGATTCATTGTAGTTTGGCCTATAAATACTAGTCTCAATTTTAGGTTTTAGAGGAAGATCCCATCAACTTTATTTTAATTCATTTTAAGTGAACGAATATCTAGCATGCGAGAATGAATAAACAAAGATGATGGCTTAAAATTCGTGTGACATCTTTATGTCCATGATAACTAACATCCAAACTATATGAGTCAATTTTCATGCATTTTAGTAGTAGGTGGTTTGGTTTAGGCGGAATATGATATCATGTGATGAAAAACAACAAGAACGGAAAAAATACATAAAAATATTACAAAGTCCTAGTGTGGCCTATCTACCAAAATAAACAAAATACAACTTTGGAATCCATCCATAATTGGACCCGAAAAGCTTGTCTTAATGTTCCATCTTGGTCCATGTAGCGGGAGTGAGCAATCTGATCTCCATCTTTAGTCTTCTCAAATTACATTTAATAAATTACAAATATAAAACTACTTACATTCTAATTTTAAAAACATAACTTCAAAGAAAATAAAAGGAGATTCGAGATCTCAAAATTACATCAAGATCATGTTTCCATCATTACGAAAACATAATCAACTAAGGCCACACTAGGTAATACAAATTACAACCAATTGCAAAAATACGTAAATTAAACCATTCAACAAAACATTCAACAAAATAACATTCATCAACAATAAATTAATCATTCAAGACATAATTCCTTAATTATGTAGAGTAATTTATCCAAACCACCTGTTTTAAATGATCAAAATTATGTGACAAGTCCTTAATTACTCACAATAATTCCAATCAAACATAATCCAATTTTAATTCATATTATCGTATAATATGAATTAATCCAACATTATTTTAAACCGTTTTAAATAATTGGGTATCCAACAATTGTGAACTGTTTCACAACAACAATTACACATTATCAATATATGCATAAAAGAAAAAAAATTCGGCCAAAAACAAAAAAGAACAAAATACCGATTTTTTTTTTATTATTTATTTAATTTTGATGTTGCTAATATTACAAGATCGGTACAATTATCAATATTTAATTTTTATTAGACATTGATTCAAACTAGATGATTCAATTTAACAAATTAAAATGAATATCTAAATCATGATTAAATCGATTATCTTAATATTTAACTAATCATAACTGATTTTGAACATCATTAAAATTAATGAATCATGATGAAAAACAATAATTTAACATCATGTTAAACCGAAAATATATAGCAAAACAAATGTTCATAAACCTTCAAAAGCAATTTCCATTTACATTTTAATTTAATCCTTATTAAATTAAAACATCTACAAATTTATCATATTGTCATCTTAACATATTAAAATACCAATATCAATAAATCAAAATGAAAAGCAAGAATCAAAATCAAAAGAGAAAAAAAAAAAAAACAGCCGAAATAAAAATTCAGCCAAAAATTATTATTATTATTTTTTTATCCGAAAAAAATAAAAGGCAGCCGAAAAATTAAAAAAAAATTCTGAAAAATTTAATTTAATATATTTCATCATTTATGAAAAATCATATAAAATAATTTCGTAGCCTTGGCTCTGATACCACTTGTGGGAAATATCGGTATATTTCAACATGAAATTTAAGGATTATAACGAAATTATAATATATGAAATACAAGTCATAAACGAAAAGCATAAATATTAGAATCAACCTTTGGTCATAGCAATATGGCCTAAGAACAAATATCGAGATCGATATTCTCCTAATCGTTGCACCCAAGATGCTCTGAGATATGCCTTTTCTAGTGCTAGAAAGAATACAAAAATTACTGAAAATTTTTGTGAAAGTAATTGTATGATGATTATATAGAGAAGAAGAGTTTATATAATACTCTTCTCCGCTCCTCAAAACCGTGCAAGTAGGTAATATAGTAGAGGTAGGAGTCTCCCTCTTTTTCTTCTACTTGTTTTTGGTAATTAGAGTTAAGATAGGAGTCTTCCCTCTTTTATTTATTTAATGTATAATATTTGTATATATTATTATTGTCATTTATGTTGTCACATTGCAATGTAAATACTCAGAAAAGTATAGATTTCAGTAGGTTTTAATGCTTGTAAGACACACACACAAATGAAGACACAAAGGACTTGAATTGGACTTGTTGTTGTGTTGAAAG
Source organism: Heliosperma pusillum (assembly GCA_022085475.1). Classification (NCBI taxonomy): domain Eukaryota; kingdom Viridiplantae; phylum Streptophyta; class Magnoliopsida; order Caryophyllales; family Caryophyllaceae; genus Heliosperma; species Heliosperma pusillum. The sequence goes on from JAIUZE010072367.1 coordinate 19,448, forward strand.
TTTCTGAATTTTATAAGAAAATGAATTAAGAACAAGATAGTACTCTTCCAAAGCACAAAGCCAATGGATAGAGGTTGTGATGAATGACTCCAGCAACTCAGCAAAGACTCAAACAACACTCTTCTAGCACAAAGCAAAGAAGGGACTCAAGCACACAGCCATGAGTTTAGAAATTGGAAACAAAGGTTTCAATTTTTCATTCATTCATCAAATCTGATTTCATTAGGTTACAAAGCAAGGCTTATATAGGCCAAGAGAGACACATCTAAGGGTCTCAAATGCATCATCTAATGTACAATAATTCGTGGCCTTGGCCTTACACAAATCAGAATACTAACTAGGATACAAAATCATAAAGTAATAAAGCATAAAGCATAAGACAGAAAACAAGCTGCTCCTCTTTGTCTTGTTGTGCAAGGTCAATTAAGACGTGTAAGACCTTGGAGCTTGGGCTTGGCAGCTACCATCTTCAAGTACAAAGGATTAGGATGTCTTTCAAGTCGTGCCCTTTTCTTGCCTAGCCAAATATAGCACCCAAAACAGCCTTGGTACAAGACAATGCTGAAATGTCCCTATCTGGACCCATTTGTTTGTTCTTAGGTAAACCTGCTCTTTTATTGTGAATTAGCAAAAACTTTCCTGGACTTTTATCTTCCTAAGACCCTAAAATAAGAGTATTATGCCTTGGAATAACTTAAGTCATATTAGGGGTTGCCTTGGACGAAGCTCTTTGATGTTGGACCTGAACCGGGTGAGATAGGACATGGACCCTTCTGATTGCATTTTTTAACACTCATAACTCTCTGCTCAGGATGAATTTAAAGACCCATGATAGCTCATGTGAAAGCTATGGATGTTAGCTTTCTCCTCCAAAAAGAATCACCCCTAAACATTCAGTAGATTTTGAGTTATGCAACTTTGAGTGCAGACTGGTCTTAATCACATACCCAGCAGACTTGCCACTAACTATACCCGTTTTGCTCAGGCCATAACTTTCTCTTTAGGATGATGTAGGAGTACCCTAAGTTGCCATTTGAAAGCTAAATAAGTTATCTTTCCCCTCCATTTGGAATCACCTAAATAGCATGCTCCAATCTTCAGTTATGATCCATTTGGCAAGAAGGGATCAGACTGATCTCTACATTGCACTCTTCTGTAGGGGATATCTTGTAGCAGCCGTAACTCAAACCACGTACCTGCTATTGGGCTGATTCCAAATTCATTGTATATCCAAGACCATAAGCTTTCCAATGACTCAAGAATCAAATGATTTGCACGAGTAGAACTTGAAATATGAAGCTTGAAAGTCAGGCCCGTACAATTGAAAGCTCAAGATGCTAATGTTGATCCCCTAAATTGCCTTCATTTGGGATGTGTACTTGACATTCCCATGGACGGTTGTATTAGCACAAAAACGAGTGACAATGCAACAAGTTTTGTTGCAAACTCCCCTTCTTCAAAAGAATTTGTCCTCAAATTCTGTTGGATCAAAATCAAAAGACTTGTTGCCAAGGGTTGTGTTCTCCTACTCTTCAAAAGATCAAGTACAACTTCAAAGATGGACTATCATGGCCTCCTCCCGGATCATAGACTAGAATGGTGAATGGCATGAGATATGTGGTACCATTCCCAAGTTCAGATTGCATACCCAACCAAGTATTGCTTGTTCCTCCGGGATCAAATGTGAGGTGTATGACATCCTCCCTAGACTTCACATCTACCCTCATTCTTCTTGTAGTATCATGAGCTTGTCTATCATTTGAGGATGGTGTTCCACCTGGATGAAATGTACTCATGACAAGCTTTGGACTCAACTTCGCATCAAGTATCCCAATACTTGTAGCACCGAAATCAGAATGTTCATATTTGCACCCCAAGCTTGGTTTGTTCTCATTGACTACTCTCCTAACATCCTTAGGTGACCAACACTCCTTAAGTGAAGCATAAGCAAGAAGCAAATCAGCCCCTAGGGTACCTCCTCTCACATTCAGCTCCTCTTGAGTAGATATCAAGTTATACAAAGGGTCACTCACATCAAAACAAGCATCATTCACATAGCACGCATCCAAAGAAGTGCTTATACAACAAGTAGAACACGAGAAAACTTCAAGTGGGCAGCTATTGTTTTTGTGCATTGGACTCATCATACACAACACCAAATGAACTAAAACTTGAGCAACATCAAGTAGTGAACCTCCCCTTGGTGTTCCACATAATCCCAACAAGTTCTCCCAAACAATTTGAACATTACTCATCTTAAAACACAAGAAGATCGTAGCTGGACAGTAGGGTTTAGATTGATCAATTTCACTCCTTAACATGTATGAGGTAGCACCCAAATGAGCAAGAATAACTTGCAACCTCATCAACATGTAAGAATGAAAGTGTGGAGATGCAAGAGCACAAGATATACCTCTCAAGATGAAAGTTAAGAAGAAAGAATCATGGCTTGTGTAGAAGATCAATTTTGGCACACTTGAGAATAGAACAACCCAAGACACTCCTTTTGCTTCACCCTTGATCGACTCCCAACAACTACCACCATTGAACATGACCATGGACTGTCCAAACTTCATGGTTTGAGGCTCAAGTAGTCCTTGGTCGACAATCACCTCTATAGGACCCAAATCAGTAGCTTGCTCATTGATGGCTCCACAAGAAAGGACAAGGCTATTCTCTTCTTCATTAGTAGGCTCATAGGTTGAGTTCAAGGAGGTTTTATTTTCAAAACATGGGTTCTCAATGATAGCACTACATGACCGTTTCACTTCAGCACATGTACTCATGACCTTTGGTTTAAGCTTAGACTTAGGACAAGCAACATCCAAGCATGACACAACAACCATTTGGCCTAAACTCTTATCTTTCCCAACTGTTTTGATGGCTTCTAAACTATCCCCTTTAGTTAAGACCTCATGATTTGTAGGCCTTACTAAGATCTTCTCAACATATAAGGCTAACTTAAGCAAATCATCATATGGATACAACACTTCTACATCAATTCTCTTTGCAATTTCAGATTTCAAGCCATGGTAAAATCTAATTCCCTTTTGCACAACCTCAACATTCATATCACAAACAAAGTGTAGTTCCTCAAACAACTTAGCATATTCAAGGATACACAATGAACTTTGTTTAAGGGCTTTTAGTTCAGTCCACAAATCCTCCATGGTAGAACAAGGTAGATACTCTTGTTTCATGTTCCTTTTAAGTTTAAACCAAGAACTAATCATACCCTTCCCTTCCATTCTCCTTGAAAGTTTAAGAGTATTATACCATAACAAAGCAAAATCATTTAAACAAGACACAACAAGTTCAAGCTTCCTTTTTTCAGAATAACACTTGTGCTGAAGTATTGGTGTTTTACCTTTGCTCCCAAGGGTAGGAGAGGACTTAGAACACTCATGTGGCAGGTGGTACTCCCCTTGGTACAAATCAGGTGGTTTAGGCTCCCTTAGAACACCATAGTTGCTGGTTGCCTTCTTTGGAAGCACATCACCTTC
>JAIUZE010072368.1:0-12458 GCA_022085475.1 Heliosperma pusillum
TGAAGTTGCAATATCATTTCTTTTTGAGGATCGAATTAAGCATAATGGTGGTTGGTTGTTGTGGTTAAGGATTTTAGTGGTTCTTTAAATGTTCTTGGAAAAAAAAAATAGTTGTTTTAAATGTTGGACCCTAACGGGAATAATTACCTTGTGGAATTTCGGATTTGGATGACCAAACTTGAGGAATATTGTTATAAGCGAAAACCGATGTATTCAGAGTTTGAAGGAGCTAAATAAATTGATTTACGGTTGCATTGCCCTATGTTTGGCAACAGTTAAGTGAAATAAGATTTGTGTGACTAATCTCGTGAGGTTTTGTGATTCAACTTTTGAGGATGAGAGGGTTCATTGTTAATAAGTTAGGGTAATGAATTTTAGGAATAAATTGGATTAAAGGATTTCATAGTAAGTCCTTTACTTTGTGGTTGTTAGCAGTCTTGTTTCCCTAATTATAAATATTTTGATGGTGATTTCCAAAAATAGTTTCGATGGATCTTAGAAGATTCTAATTGAATTTGAATAATTGGGAGTTGTTACTCGAGGTGTCATGCTTATGAAATATTTGGTAGGAATCCGATGATGAAAATGTGGAGGATATATTGCACTCTCTTAAGGACTAGATTCTGGTGCAGTTAGTGTTGTCGAGTTACGATCGACATTTGAATTATCATAGATGAAAGATAGTATTGTGGGTCATTCCTCTCTCTTTCCTCAAATTGATCTTAGTCAATCCGCTACTTTTCAATCCTTTCCCGTTTTAGTCCTTTGTAATTGTTTGAGCGTACCTCCTATTATCACAATTTGTGATTTCGAGGTTCGAATCGCTCTACGTTCGTGTAATGTCTTCTTGTTGTGTTTCTATCCTTGAGAAAACTTTCAAAATCTCTTTATTTCTTCCCTCTTTCCATTCGATTTATTCTGTCGAATATTCCGTTCCTTCTATCGAATATCATCTTTTATAAATAGATTATTAGAAGCTTTAGTTAGAAATTTTAAGCATAGATAGTAGAGTTATTACTTGTACTATGAAATTTTTGAACTAAAAGCTTTTGTAAATATTTTATGATTTCAAGTATTTTACCGTCAAGGAGTGTTGAGACTTGTTATTGGAGACGTTCGATAACTAGTTTTCTCATTTATTGATGCGAAAATGTATCTTTTAAGTCTTTGACTTGGGACGTCGATGTTCTTAACTGCAGACGAGAACCTTCCGTTCCATTGATAAGACCCGGTATTTTTATTACAAGTATATTTTTAAAAAGTTTTGAAATAGACTTGCATATATGTCACATTCCTTCTTCTAAGTTTCGAGGACGAAACTTTTTAAAAGGAGGGGTGATTGTAACAACCCGAAAAGTACCCTATTTTTCTAGTGAAAATATTTTACGGATACTTTTCAGCAAACTTTAGTTTTAAAATAGAATTTATTGTTTCGAGTCGTATTAGGAAATTCCGAGTTCGTATTTGGAATTTCTGGGAGATTCCATGAGAATCCCGTTTTTAAGTCATCTTTGACTTTTCTTGACTTTTAAGTCGCCTTTGACTTTTCTTGACTTTTTAAGTCGTCATTTACTTTTCTTGACTTTTAAGTCATCTTTGACTTTTCTTGACTTTTAAGTCGACTTTGACTTTCGTTGACTTTTTCCGACTCACCTCGTAATTTTAAAGACCGAAATTTTATTTTGAAAAATATTAAATTTAATTTATTTTTATTAAGATTTATTTGAATTTATGATAATTTAATATAATTATTTTGAATTTATTCGGAATTAAAGAATAACTTTTATGATTTAACCCCAAACGTCATTTAACTATTCCCGGGTCAACTTAAGTCCCGAAACCCGACTTGACATGAGTCATACGCCCCATGTCACTTTTTTCCACTCATATTAGATCTTTTAATTAATATGATTAAACTAATAAAAATATCTAAGATATTTGTAACTTTATCGGTCTGTCAACTTAAACTCCGCAAATCGCGTAAAAACAGACCCGATTCCTCTCCATTTCACACGTCTCTTTTCCCCTCTTAAGCCTTGATATTTTCTTTCTTTCATTACTCACCAACAACTTTTCATTTTACAATCAATCAATTAAGATCTACTTAAGCGTTTTCTTCTCGTTCTTTTCTTCATTCGTTCTTGAGCGTTCTTCATCCGTTCTTCGTCGTTCTTGAGCAAAATCATCATAAACCCTTCATTTCTTAATTAAATCCGTTCTAACTTATATTTCTAGAATCTCCTCTTCGCTCTCCATCTTCAAGTACGGTTTTATTTCAAATCCGACAAATTCGTTTTCAACATTTAATTATGGAAAATCAAGTTTAAGTTCTAATAATGTTTTTCTTGTCATTTCTTATAGGGGAAGATGTTGAAGACGAGTTTGGTGACTCGTATATTTTAGGAGAAGACTAGAAGACGGGGTTTTTCTTTACTTCTGATTTTTTGGATGCTACTGATGTTGCTAGCTAAGGTAACGATTTCCGAGTTAATCGACGAATTAATGTTACATATCTTTAGTTTTAGTTTATATTATTGTTACTTATGATTTTTAAGTAGTAACATGATAAGTAGTTATTTGTATTATGTTGTATGAATAATTAGCATGATTAGTGTTCTTGACATATTTGAATGATTTGTTTATAACCATGATTTTAGTATGCATGATGGTTGAATTGATTGTTAAAAATGGATGTTGTTAATTAGAATTATGTTAGAATTTATTTGGAATGGTGGTGAGGTTGGCCGTGTATGGTGGTCACGGGTGGTGGCTGGAAAACAGCCCAAACCGGCCGGTTCAGGCCTGGTCCAGCCGGTTCAGGCCGGTCCAGCCAGGTCTGGGTTGGTCCGGGGTTTGGTCCTTGGGAGTTGTGTCGATACTTGTTTGTTTTGTTGTTGTTTTAATGGGTTTTAAATATGTTGAGCATGCGGGAAATATTAAGAAACGGTTTTTTAGAAAAGATAACCAAAACCGGTCCAAAATGAACCGTGGGTCCCCTTGGACTTGTGACGGTTTTTGATTATTGTTATTTTATCGTGTTTGGTAATATTTAGCAAGTGGGAAATTTTAATAAGTAAATTATTAAATTAAAGCTTTTCAATATATATTATTATTTCTCACATGTTATAGAAATATAATACGAGCTGATAGTTTTTTTAAATTGGATATCTTTAAGTTCAAGCGGGTTTTTGTATGATTTAATAATTCACATGGTAGAAATAGAATGAAAATAATAACATGAAATGATGTGATATTCTTATGTTCAAGCCTCGATGGCTAAGACTCTGCTTCTAGCCGGTTTGATCCAACGGGTTTTGTCAAACTAAGATCTAGTCAGCCCCGATTTGACTGATGACCCGTCGCGGGACTCGGGTCGGGGATTTGTCTTCAAGTATGGTTGTATTTAATTATTGAATTAGCCTTAGTAGATATGCGGCGATATGATATTTGAATATGATTTATTTGCAAATAGTCACATGATAGGATGTTTTCCCGTGACTGTTTAATTATATGGTTGGTGTCGTGTTGACTAAGTACCCATAGAGAATTATGAGTATATGGCGTCTTGACCATGCTAATTCTAAATGAGTATATTGGACCATGACATTGATAGGGCCTTACTATCTTAACGAGTATATGTTCACCGTCGGATAGTCTGTGTCCCGGCTTGGTGGGTTATATCAAGTCGGGGTTTTATGGCTTGCATTGTTTCCACTTTGGGGAATGAAGCCAGCTTAAGTACTAGCCAACCCTTTGGTGGATCTCCTTAGGGGTACTCATGTGATGAGTCTTGGGTGCGATGTTTTTCCGCACTTCTCTGGGTCTGCGCAGTCTAGGTTTAGGGTTGAGTCGTATCTTGGACATGTTATTAGGGTAACCGCTGAGCTAAGATATGTGCTTTGGATCTGGGCCATGTTATTGGTGTAACCGCTGAGCCCAGATGTGTGCTTGGTATTTGGGCCATGTCATTAGCGTGACCGCTGAGCCTAAATATTTTAAGTATATCCTACCTCGTTGTATAGACTCGAGTTACAGTCGACTATGGGCCGTGCTAAGAACTTATGCCTGTTTGTAGACGGATTGGTCTTTCATGTTTGATGATTCTATGATTTTAGAAGGTGAGATGCAAGCCGGCTAAGATTGATAGAGTTTGGATTCCCGATTGTTAACTGATTCACATGATTACGTGTTGATTAGGGTTTGAGTGTATCATGGCCCTGTTACATGGTAACCTCTGAGCTAGCATACCAGCTTCCCTACCTCTTGTTATAGTTTATTATCGGATTCACATGATAGTTTTCATATGATAGGTTATATGTTAGTTAATTGTTTCATAACATGAAAAGCATATCATATATGTTCAGGTTTTTGGTATTTCCTTATACATGCTTTTATGTTATTCATGTTTCATTAAACTCGACATTTCGTGGCTGGGAGAACTCGGAGTTACTCCCCACTGACTGTGGCTTCCGTGTTTATATTTAATGCGGTCGAACAGGTGGTGATGCATCTTTGGGGGTACATTGACGAGCTAGCGAGCGAAGTATTTACCTTGGACCTATATTCGGTTCTTAGATTGTATATTATTATACACTCTTTTATTTCAGTATTTATACGGGAAATATGTCTCCCGTCTTGTATAATTCTTATGTATAACATTATTTTCCTTTTGTTATGACCCTTTTTATTTATGACACCTTCGTTTATTTATTAAAATTATTTTTTTTCTTTCCGCAAATTTGAGGGTGTCACAGAAATTGTGCTTTTAAAACGTTGTGTCTATGCATGTTTGGACTATAACGATAGTTGACGATTCCTGATCAAAATCATTGACTAGTATGGAATTCTTTTCCAAGGTAGAGATACGCGAATTGAATAGACAAAGCATGACATGGTGGATTAAGACCTAGTAAATTGCCTAAAAGTCTGCTAGATCATCTGATCTATGATTGTAATGAACACATCATTCTTACGAACTCGCAATGAATTATTTGCATGTCCTAAATCCAATTTCATCAATATGTCAATCTACATGTGTGAACCTACTTCCCTAGATGCTTTTCATTATTGTTAATTCATCATTTGTTTTATTGCTTTCATCTTCATTTGCTTTTATTTTGTTTTCATTTATGCTTTTTGTTAGTTTAGACATTAAAACCCAGAAACTCGTTAGATAGAACCCAATTGCGAGACACTTCACATTCTATAGGAAACACCATCTCCCTGAGGATCGACCCCTACATCCCTAATTACATTAACTTGTTATTAGCCTAGTCTGGGTAATTTATCTTTGTATTGGGATCGCGACAAGCACGATCAAATTTTGGCGCCGTTGCCGGGGAGCTCGGTTTAGTTTTCCTTTTTCCTGTGATTTTAATCGCAATTAGTTTTATCTAGTCTTTAGGAACCCAAATTCCTTTAGACCTCTCTTGATGTTTCATCTTAGCTTTCCAATCTTATGCCCAGATCTTCTAGACTAGGGACCCCTATCTCTTTAGACCCCGAACTAGAAAGGACTCTGCGTAGGAAACTAAAGCTCTTCAACGAAATCTCAAAAGCTTCTGATACTTCAAGTTTAGATCGTATTCGTGAGAAATACGCGGATATTCTATCTAATCTCGAAGGAGAAGAAGATCCATTCTCATCTCCATTCTCAAAAACAAATCAACTTTCAACCAACACTCCATCTTCATCTTCACAAAAGAAAATGGTTCGACTTTCGGACCATTCCAAACCAACTGCAGATACACTTCCAAGGGGTATCGCTACACCTCAAATCACTGCCCAAAACTTCGAAATCAATCCTGCCTTCATCAATTTAATAGAAAGAAGTCAATTTGGTGGCAATGCCACAGAAGATCCCAACCTTCATATCCAAAACTTCTGTGATTATTGCTCCACGATTAGACAAACTGGAGTATCCCAAGAGCAGATTAGGGAAATGCTCTTTCCCTTCTCTTTAAGAGGAAAGGCAAAACTCTGGATCAATAGTCTTGACCGAGTTGCCTTAGGAATAGCCGACTGGGATGGTCTAGCTCTTGCTTTCTATCAAAAGTACTTCCCACCAGAACGAACCGCACTCTTACGGAGTCAAATTACTGGATTCCGTCAGAGAGGCGACGAAAGCCTTTATGAGGCATGGGAAAGGTACAAAGAATTACAAAGAGAATGCCCTCATCATGGCCTTGATTCATGGTTCTTAGCTATCACCTTCTACAACGGTTGTTGTGGCGAATCGCGTCGTATCCTCGACTCCGCTAACAATGGTCGTTTCGATCAAATCGATGTAGAAATAGCTAGTACAACTATCGAGTCAATGGCAATCCACGACTCTCAGTATAGCAACTTGTGTGCTATGCCACTCAAAACCGAGCAGGACGATTCAAGTAAAGTAGCACTCCTAGAAGCCCAAATAGCCCTTCTGCAGCAACAAGTAGGAAGCTCTTCCCAATCCAAGGAACATGTTAACGTCACTAACCACGTAGTGGTATGTGAGACATGTGGGGTTGGAGGACATAGTTTTCAAGAATGTATAAATTCGTTAGAGCAAGTCAATGCCTATCAAGGATATAGGCAAGACAATGCTTTCTCAAACTTCTATAACGAGAACACAAAAAACCATCCTTTTTTGTCCTACAAAAGCACCAACATTCAAAATCCCCACCAACAAATTCAACAACCATTCACACGACACCAACAAAAGCCTTACAATCCACCTGGTTTTCAAAACCAGAGACCTTCATTTCAACCTAACTTCAATCAACCTTACCAACACCAACCTCAACACCAACCACCCCAAATTCAAAGCCAGCCCAATGACTCAAGCTTGAGCAAAATTGAATCCATTCTTCTCCAAGTTGTTCAAAAACAAGATTCAATGTTTGCTCAACTTCAAAAGAGTGATCAAGCTCAAGATGCTGCCATCAAGATGCTTGAAACTCAAATGGCCCTATTGGCTATCTCTATTACCCAAAGAAAACAAGGCCAACTCCCACCTCATGGTGAGCAACCGAGGGACACCGCAAATGCTATCACCCTTAGGAGTGGTACCACTTATAAAGAACCTCAGCAACCGAAGGAAACACTAGTTGAGCCAACACCAGTAGAGAGCCAAAAAGATTCCCAATCATCCACTGCTAAGGAAGCGGAAAACAAAGAAAAGAAGGATGAACCTTTGAAGGAACCCATAAAAATCCAAGTTCCATTTCCCCAACGTTTGAGGAGAAATCATAAGGAAACCCAGTTTAGCAAATTCATTGAAGTAGTCAAAAACCGCCAAGTAACGGTTCCCTTCACTGAATTTATCACTCAAATCCCTTCTTACACGAAATTCATAAAGGAAATCTTAACTTAGAAAAGGACTTTAGATGATGTTGAAATCATAGCATTCACAGCTGAATGCAGTGCTCTATTGCAAAATAAGTCCCCTCCTAAGTTAAAGGATCCTGGTAGTTTCTCTATACCTTGCATTATAGGCACCTACACTATTGATAAAGCTTTATGCGATCTAGGTGCTAGTGTAAGCGTCATGCCTTATTCCATCTGCGAAAAATTGAATATGGGAATTCTCAAATGCACTAGTATCACTCTACAAATGGCAGACCGTTCTCTAAAACAACCTATGGGAGTTTTATAAGATGTGCCTGTCAAAGTAGGAAGATTTTTCATTCCAGTCGATTTCATTGTGCTAGACATGGCTGAAGATTCGCAAATCCCTATCATTTTAGGAAGGCCATTCTTAGACACTGCGGGAGCAGTAATCGATGTCAAGAATGGAAAATTGACACTAGAAGTAGGTGATGATAAAGTCACCTATAACTTAAACAGTGAAATGAAAAGCCCTATGCTTGAAGAACCTTGCTGTTTCCTCGATATTGTTGACTCAATTATTGATGAATCTCTATATCCATCAATAATTGAGGATCCTTTAGAAGCAATCTTATTGTTGGAGGATATCTCTGAGAACGACAATTTTGAGATCAGTGAGGTGGAAAAGGACTTGACTGGAAAAGAGATTCCGTCTGAAGAAGTTGAAGAGTTCATAAGCTTAATCGATACTCCTGCCAAGGCAGAAGTACATAAACCTGAATTTAAACCTCTTCCCTCAAATCTAAAATATGCCTTTTTAGATGAATCTAAACATTGCCCAGTCATAGTGAGTGCTCTCCTAAATGAAAATCAGTTAACCTCACTATTGACTGTCTTGAAAAAGCATAAAAAGGCAATAGGTTATAAACTTGAAGATCTTACTGGCATAAGCCCCGACTTTTGCATGCATAGAATCAATCTAGAAGAAGGCCAAAAACCTTGTGTTCAAGGTCAACGCCGTCTTAATCCCAACATGCAAGAAGTAGTTAAAGCTGAAGTTATGAAATTGCAAGATGTTGGCATAATCTATGCAATCTCTGACTCGAAATGGGTTAGCCCTGTTCAAGTTGTTCCCATGAAAGGAGGAACAACAGTAGTCAAAAATGAGAAAAATGAGCTCATCCCCACAAGGATTGTGACGGGATGGCGTATGTGTATTGACTACAGGAAGTTGAATCAATCAACTAGAAAAGATCACTATCCTTTGACCTTCATTGATCAAATGCTAGAGCGGTTAGCTTGCCACAAATATTTCTGTTATCTAGATGGTTACTCAGGATTTTTCCAAATTCCTATCCACCCTGAGGACCAAGAGAAAACCACCTTCACCTGTCCCTATAGTACTTTCGCTTATCGCCGAATGTCATTTGGCCTGTGTAATGCACCTGCCACTTTCCAACGTTGCATGACTAGTATCTTTTCAGATTTTGTTGAAACTATCATGGAAGTATTAATGGACGACTTTAGCGTCTACGACATTTCCTTTGATAATTGTTTGACAAATCTATCCAGAGTACTAAAACCCACCACATAAACACTTCCAAGGGGTATTGCTACACCCCAAATCACAGCCCAAAACTTTGAAATCAAACCTGCCTTCATTAACCTTATAGAAAGAAGCCAATTTAGTGGCAATACCAAAGAAGATCCCAACCTTCACATCCAAAACTTCTGTGACTATTGCTCAACTATTAGACAAACTGGAGTCACCCAAGGGCAAATTAGAGAAATGCTCTTCTCATTTTCTTTGAGGGGTAAGGCAAAGTTGTGGATACATAGCCTTGATAAGGTTACATTAGGTATCACCGATTGGGAGAGTTTAGCTCTTGCCTTCTACCAAAAGTACTTTCCTCCAGAAAAGACCGCTTTGTTGAGAAGTCAAATCACTAGTTTCCGACAAGGGGATGATGAGAGCCTATATGAAGCTTGGGAGAGGTACAAGGACTTGCAAAGGGAGTGTCCTCATCATGGGTTAGATTCATGGTTCCTTGCCATCACATTCTATAATGGATGTTATATAGAGTCCCGTCGAATCGTGGATTCTGCTAACAATGGAAGATTTGATCAAATTAATGTTGAAATTGCTCACACTACCATTGAATCCATGGCAATTCAAGATTCTCAATATAGAAATTCCCGCTCCATACCATTGAAATCTAAGCAAGAGGACCCCACTTTGACACTTTTACAAGCTCAAGTATTCCTTCTCACACAAAAGCTAGAACAATTTCAATCCTCTTCATTTCAACAAAGTGACAATGGTGTAAGTAAACTTGAAGCCATGATGCTGCAATTGGCTTAAAGGCAAGACACCATGATAGCTCAATTCCAAGAGAGCGATCAAGCTAAGGATGCCGCCATCAAATTGTTGGAAGCTAAAATTTCCCAATATGCCTCTTCTAGTACCCACCAAAAGCAAGGGCAGCTGCCTTCATAATGTTTCCAACCTCACGAAACTGTAAATGCCATTTCCTCGAGAAGTGGTAAGCATAATGATGAGCCCTTCGTTGTTGATGTTGAAGCTGAGGTGCCTATGTCAAAGGGGAAAGAGCCCGAGATTCCTATTGAGATCAAAGTCCCATTTCCCTAAAGATTAGCCAAGCACAAGAAGGAGGCAAAGTATGGTAAGTTTCTTGACGTCGTCAAGAATTTAAAGGTAACAGTCCCTTTCATTGAATTGCTTTCCCGAGTTCCTTCTTATTCCAAGTTTATGAAGGAAGTCCTAAAAAAGAAGAGATCCTTCAATGAGATTAAGACCGTAGCTTTCACTGAAGAGTGTAGTGCACTCTTCCAAAATAAGTCTCCACCAAAACTTAAGGACCCTGGTAGTTACTCCATCCCTTGCACTATAGGCACGTATACCATTGATAAGGCCCTTTGCGACCTAGGTGCTAGTGTAAGTGTCATGCCCTTTTCTATGTTTGAAAAACTTAACATGGGTGCTTTGAAATGCACTAATATTACTTTGCAAATGGCGGACCGTTCTCTAAAACAACCTATGGGTGTTTTAGAAGATGTGCCCGTCAAAGTTGGTAAGTTTTTCATTCCCGTTGACTTTCTAGTACTTGACATGGCCGAGGACTCTCAAATACCAGTCATTTTGGTAAGACCCTTTTTGCACACTTCTGGTGCAGTTTTTGATGTCAAGAATGGGAAGTTGACATTGGAGGTAGGAGATGACAAAGTGACCTTTAGTAAAAATTCCACCGTTAGGAGTCCCGTGTTAGAAGACTCATGTTATGTGCTTGATGTTGATGACTCTTTTATTGTTTCTTCTATGCCTCGATCCTTACTGACGGATCCGTTGGAGGCACATGTTAGTGTAGATTCTCTTGTAGGTGAGCATACTAAAAGCACTACTGCTAAAAGTGCTAGAAGGGGCTATTCCCGGAAAAGCTTGGCATGGATTGTAACAACCCGAAAAGTACCCAATTTGTTCCGTAAAATATCTTAAGGATACTTTTCAGTCTGTTTAAGTTTTAAAGTGGAATTTATTGTTTCAGTTGAATTTTGAAATTCCGAGTTCGTATTTGGAATTTTTGAGAGATTCCATGAGAATCCCGTTTTTAAGTCAACTTTGACTTTCGTTGACTTTTTCCGACTCGCCTTGTAATTTTGAAGACCGAAATTTTATTTAAAAAAATAATATTTTTAATTTATTTTTATTTAGATTTATTAGAATTTATGATAATTTAATAAAACTATTTTGAATTTATTCGGAATTTATAATAAGGTTTTACGGTTTAAACCCGAGCATCATTTAACTATTCCCGAGTCGTCGTAAATCCCGAAACAAACCCGAAACCCGACTTTGGCATGAGTCACACGCCCATGTCATCCTTTTCCACTCACTTTTGGATATTTTCATTATTTTGATTAATCTAATAATAATATCTAAGATATTTATTAACTTTATCGATCCGTTAACGAAAATTACACAAATCGTTTACAAAACAGACCCGACAAGCACCATATCACACGGCAATCCCTCCTCTCTTAGGCCTTGATATTTTCCTTTCTTTTGATTACAATAACATAATATCTTGATATTTGATTTAATTAACTTAATATCTAATTAATTACCGTAATATAATTATTAAACCCGAGTCAATTCCGTAACAATAATTTCAAAACCCGACTCCATATTTTCTCTATATGTACACGGCCCAACCTCACCATTACTCACTAACAACTTTTCATTTTACAATAAATCAAATTAAGATCTAATTATCACTTTCTTTAATCGTTCTTGAGCGTTCTTCGTGTTCTTCATCCGTTCTTCGGCGTTCTTGAGCAAAATCATCATAAAACCTTCATTTCTTAATTAAATCCGTCCTATCTTATATTTCTAGAATCTCCTCTTCGCTCTCCATCTGCAAGTACGGTTTAATTTCAAATCCGACAAAATCGTTTTCAACATTTAATTATGGAAAATCAAGTTTAAGTTCTAATAATGTTTTTCTTGTCATTTATTATAGGGGAAGATTTTGAAGACGAGTTTGGTGACTCGTATATTTTGGGTGAAGATTAGTAGACGGGTTTATACTTCTTATTTTTTTTGGTGCTAATTGGTTTTGCTAGTTAAGGTAACGATTCCGAGTTACTCGACGATTTAATGTTACATAGCTTTTGTTTCTTTTGTTTTTGGTTCATCTTTTGTTTTTGTTCATGTTATTATGATTTATGGTTTTTGGTAGTAACATGATAAGTAGTATGATTTTTATGTTGTATGGAATTTTTAATATGTTAGTGTTCTTGACATATTTGTATGATTTATTTATAACCATGATTTTTGTATGAATGATGGTTGAATTGGATGTTAAAATGGTTGTTGGTTAATAAAAATCATGTTAGAAATAATTAGGAATGGTGGTTGGTTTGGCCGTGTAGGGTGGCCGTTGGTGGGGCTGGAAAACCGACCCAAACCGGCCGGTTCAGGCCTGGTCCAGCCGGTTCAGGCCGGTCCAGCCATGTATGGGTTGGTCCGGGGTTTGGTCCTTGGGAGTTGTGTCGATACTTGTTTGTTTTGTTGTTGTTTTGACGGGTTTTAAATATGTTAAGCATGCGGGAAATATTAGGAAACGGTTTTT
>JAIUZE010072369.1:0-11838 GCA_022085475.1 Heliosperma pusillum
CTTTTACCTGGGAAAACTTTCTCCTCAGGTGAAGGGCAAGATCAGTAGGGGTGCTACTTCTTTTGTCTCTATCTACAATGATGCCATTTGGGCAGAGAGTTCTATTTGGGAGATTGCCGACGAGGCTCGTTCCTCGTATGTTGCTCCTAATTCTTATGGCAAGAGACCATTATATCCTACGTCTCGACCTTCCTTTTCCTCCTCTTTCTCAAACAAGGGGAGGAATTTTCAGAGGGGACAAGCAACTCGAAGTAACAGTCCATTCGTCCCGAGCAACAACAACGATCTTCAGGGTCGTATCTGTTTTAGGTGCAAGATGCCTAGGCATCCCGGTATGGGCTGTTTCAACCAGCCAATTGTGTGCTATGCTTGTCAGAAACCGGGACACCAGGCTAATGTATGTCCTGATAGGATGAAGATAGCTTCTACACCAGCTATTTCTGGGAGACCGAAGGGTCGAATTTTCATCATGAGCCGCGCTGAGGCCGATGCTCAACCAGACATTGTGACTGGTATGTTTTCAATTTAAGAAATACCGTGTTTAATTTATACGGGAACTTCTTTGTCCTTTAGTTCAATGAGACTATCCGATAAATTACCTCTCAGATCTTCAGTTGGAGATAGTACTCCTATATCTTTACCGTCCGGAGATGTGTTTTCATGCTCTTATCTTCATTCGGACATTCCTATATCAATAAACGGATCTACTTTTCCGGCTAATATCTTTCTTTCTTCCCTCTTTCTATTCGATTTATTCTTTCGAATACTCCGTTCATTCTATCGAATATCATTTCTTATAGGTAGATTACTAAAAGCTTTAGTTAGAAATTTTGGGCATAGATAGTAGAGTTATTACCTTTACTATGAAAATTTTGAACTATAAGCTTTTGTAAATATTTTAATGATTTCAAGTAGTTTTACCGTCAAGGAGTGTTGAGACTCGTTATTGAAGACGTTCGATAACTAGTTTTCTCATTTATTGATGCGAAAATGTATCTTTTGAGTCTTAGACTTGGGACGTCGAGGTTCTTAAACTGCAGATGAGAACCGTCCGCCTCATTGATAAGACCCTGTATTTTATTACAAATATATTTTTAAAAGTTTTGAAATAGACCTACATATATGACACATTCCTTCTTCTAAGTTTCGAGGACGAAACTTTTTAAAAGGAGGGGTGATTGTAACAACCCGAAAAGTACCCTATTTTTCTAGGAAAAATATTTTACGGATACTTTTCAGCAGATTTAAGTTTTAATTTAGAATTTATTGTTTCGAGTCGAATTTGGAATTTCTGGGTTCGTATTTGGAATTTCCGCGAGATTCCATGAGAATCCCGTTTTAAGTCATCTTTGACTTTTCTTGACTTTTAAGTCGTCTTTGACTTTTCTTGACTTTTTAAGTCGTCATTGACTTTTCTTGAGTTTTTAAGTCGTCATTTACTTTTCTTGACTTTTAGTCATCTTTGACTTGTCTTGACTTTTAATCGACTTTGACTATCGTTGACTTTTCCTTTTCCCGACTCACCCCGTAATTTTGCAAGACCGAAAAATATTTGGAAAATAATCCTTTAATTTATTTTTCACTTTCTAAGCTTTTATCTTTATTTGCCTTTAAGAGATAGTTAATATAAGTCTTTTGAATTTATTCGAATTAAACGAATCACTTTTATACGGTTTAATCCCGAACGTCATTTAACTATTCCCGAGTCAACTTAAATCCCGAAACAAACCCGAAACTCGACTTTGGCATGATTCACACGCCCCATGTCATCTTTTTCCACTCACTTTAGATATTTTCATTCTTTCGATTAAACTAATACAAATATCTAAGATATTTGTTACTTTATCGATCCGTCAACTTAAACTCCGCAAATCGCTTCAAAAACAGACCCGATTCTTCTCATGTCACACGGCTCCTTCTTCCTCTCATAGGACTTCATATTTTCTTTCTTTTGATTACAATAACATAATATCTAGATATTTGATGTAATTAGCTTAATATATAATTATATCTAATCAATTACCGTAATATAATTATTAAAACCGAGTCAATTCCGTAACACCAATTTCAAAACCCGACTCCATAATTCCTCTATATTTACACGGCTCACACTCCACTCTATTTCACTACTTATCTTTTCATTTTACAATAAATCAACTTAATACCTTTTTAATACTTTCTTTAATCGTTCTTGGTGTTCTTCATCGTTCTTCGTCGTTCTTCATCGTTCTTGAGCAAAATCGTCATAAAACCTTCTTTACTTGTTCAAATCCGTCCTAACTTATATTTCTAGAGTCTCCTCTTCGCTCTTCATCTCCACGTATGTTTTATTTCCAATTCCGACAAAATCGTTTTCAACACTTTAATTATGGAAAATCAAGTTTTAATTCTAATAATGTTATTCTTGTCATTTCTTATAGGGGAAGATTTTGAAGACGAGTTGGGTGACTCGTATATATTAGAAGAAGAATAGTAGACGGGTTTCTTATTTCTTAGTTCTTATATTTTGGGTGCTACTTGATTTTGTGCTAGCTAAGGTAACGATTCCGAGTTACTCGACGAATTAATGTTACATATCTTATGTTTTTGTTTATGTTGTTGTTATGTATGATTTTTAATTAGTAACATGATAAGTTGTTTATATTATTATGTTGTATGAATTTTTGGCATGTTTAGTGTTCTTAACATATTTGGATGATTTGTTAATAATCATGATTTTTGTATGGATGATTGTTAAAATGGTTGTTTGTTAATTAAAACATGTTAGAAATAATTTAGAGTTGATGTTGGTGGTGGCCATAGGGGGCTGTTTTGGTGGCTGGAAAACCGGGCCAAACCAGGCCGGTTCAGGCCGGTTCAGACCCGGTCCAGCCCGGTCTGGTTGGTCCGTGTTTTGGGTTCTTTGGGTTTTTGTCGATACTTGATTGTTTTGTTGTTGTTTTGACGGGTTTTAAATATGTTACGCATGCGGGAAATATTAAGAAACGGTTTTTAGAAAAGATGACCAAAACCGGTCCAAAATGAACCGTGGGTCCCCTTGGACTTGTGACGGTTTTAGAGTATTGTTATTTTATCGTGTTTTGTAATGTTTAGCAAGTGGGAAATTTTAATAAGTAAATTATTTAATTAAAAGCTTTTCATAATATTATTATTTCTCACATGTTAGAAATTATAATACGAGATTGTAGTTTAATTTGATATCCTTTAAGTCAAGCGGGTTTTCGTATGATTTAATAATTCACATGTTTGAAATTGAATGAAATAGCATGAAATGAATGTGATATTCTTATGTTCAAGCCTCGATGGCTAAGGCTCTGTTTCTAGCCGGTTTGACCAAACGGGTTTGGTCAAACTACGATCTAGTCAGCCCCGTTTTGACTGATGACCCGTCGCGGGACTCGGGTCGGGATTTGTCTTCAAGTAAGGTTTTATTTAATGAAGGAATGGGCCTTAGTAGATATGAGGCGATATGATATTTGATTATGATTTATATGCAATTAGTCACATGATAGGAAGTTTTTCCCGTGACTGTTTGATTATATGGTTGGTGTCGTGTTGACTAAGTACCCATAGAGAATGATGAGTATATGGCGTCTTGACCATTCTAATTCTAAATGAGTAGCTTGGACCATGACATTGATAGGCCTTACTATCTTTAACGAGTATATAGTTCACTGCTTGATAGCTTTTGTGTCCCGGCTTGGTGGATCTCCAAGTTGGGGCATGGCTGCCATTGCTTCCACTTTGGGGAATGGAGCCAGCTTTAGTACTAGCCAACCCTTTGGTGGATCTCCTTAGGGTACTCATGTGGTTGTATCATGAGTTTTGGGTGCGATGGATCTTCGCATTTCTCTAGGTCTGCGCAGTCTAGGTTTAGGGTAGAGTTGTATCTTGGCCATGTTATTAGGGTAACCTCTGAGCTAAGATATGTGCTTTGGATCTGGGCCATGTTTTAAAGGTAACCGCTGAGCCTAGATGTGTGCTTTGTATTTTGGCCATGTTATTAGGGTAACCGCTGATCCTAAATATATAAGTATATCCTACCTCGTGGTATAGACTCGAGTTACAGAAGTCTTCTATTGACTGTGCTAAGAACTTATGCCTGTTTGTAGAAGTATTGGTCTTTCATGTTTGTATGATTCTATGAATCTTAGAAGGTGAGATGCAAGCCGGCTAAGGTTGATAGAGGTTGGATTACCGATTGTTAACTGATTCACATGATTCTTGCATGAGTAGCTTAGCCTTCATATGCTAGGTTATATGTTTAGTTTTGGGTTTCATAACATGAAAAGCATATCGTATATGTTAAGGGTTTGTATTTTCCATATACATCTCTTTTATATTATTCATGTTTTATTAAACTCGACATTTCGTGGCTGGGAGAACTCGGAGTTACTCCCCACTGACTGTGGCTTCCGTGTTTATATTTAATGCGGTCGAACAGGTGGTGATGCATATTTGGGGTACATTGACGAGCTAGCGAGCGAAGTATTTACCTTGGACCTATATTCGGTTCTTAGATTGTATATTATTCTACACTCTTTTATTTCCGTATTTATACGGGAGATATGTCTCCCGTTTTAGATACTTCTTATGTATAATATTATTTCTTTTTTTTTTGTTATGAACCTTTTTCTTAAGACACCTTTGTTATGATGAATATATTTAATGGTAGGTTCCGGTTTTAAAATTTACCGATTTTCACTAAAGTGAACCTATTAAAACGTATTCTCATCTTTTATTTATTTAAATTACTTGTTTATCTTTCCGCAAATTCGAGGGTGTCACATGGTTCGTAAGTTTGCTTCGAGCTAGAAGGCATCCTTGCCCTTGGGACTTGGTAGAATACATCTTTAGCCGATCCAAGTCCGTACACGGATCATTTCTTGAAACCTTCAACCAAGTAAAACTAAATCTCATTATCGGGCTTATCGGGGTGCTTTTCTTTCTCGCCCAAAAATGCATCCTACAAAATATAACTATTATGATTAAAAATGGTTACAAAATAAGATAAACATTGACAAAAAGGAGCTTATATGTATAAATAGAAAATTGTTTGAAACTTACATATAGTTCTTTGTCTTTCGGCTTAATGAAGTATCTTTTACCGTCTTGCAGTCGGGAATGGGTTCAAGGAAGAACTTCGGAGCCGTGGACATCTTATCTTTTTTCTTCTTACCCTTGTTAAACTTAAAATGTTAAGTTTAATTTATTTGAACAAAGACATGTATAAGATTTTAATAATAAAATAATGGACTTAAATTATAATTTTCAAATATGTAATATAATGGATTAATATGTAAACTTACACCCAAAGCTCGATCCAAGAAAGATCTAGATCCCCCGTGATGTGAAGGCCCAGCCGTTCCTTCTTTATTTCTTCCTCTTTTGTTGATTGACGCTTGGATTGACTTAGCCTTAAACTACGGGCTTTCGATATACTTCAACATTGCTTCATATGCACCACCTATAATTTAAATTAGTAATATAAAAGATTATAAAATTGTATTAAATTATAACTATATACAAATAAAAAAATTAATTAAATACCTCTCATATGATCCGGCTCCTTTTTCCTCTTGACAACCTTATACATGTTGTCCTGCCCTCAAGCGTCTTGTGCATGTATCATTTTACCTTTCACGTACAATATACTCTATTCCCGTCGGTCCGTCAAATGATTTCTACAAAAAAAACATTAAGTATTAGTACAATTAAATTATTAATTGAAAATTAGATTAATATAACAAAATATATACTCCCTCCGTCCCGGCAGGTAGTTATCTATTTGACTTTTTTGTAAGGGAGATTTTGAAACAAAGATAACTATTGATTGAAACGGAGGGAGTACAAAATATACCCTAAAGTTATTGAACCATTCCACTTTTTGTTGCGGCGTAGCCCTTGTCCAACAAGTAGGAGCAACCCCCGTCATCATATGCTTTGTACTAGCAGTACAACCTCGTACAATCTTTTGAGTCGTAAACGTGAAAAACAATATGTTAAGTACAAGTAAGCATTTATGTTAAACAATGTAAAGTAATGGTAAAATAACAAATTAAAGATATTGTCTTACCAAATACCCGCGGGATCAAGTATCATCTTCCCGTCCGAGGTGAACTGGATCTCCGGCCCCTGATCAGATGACTCATCTTTATTGGTCGATTCCTCGACCACCGGCTCCTCAGATCAACCTGTGTATCCTCCTCGTCGACTGAAGAAATACTAAGACGTCTGTTAGAACCGCCGCCTCGATCTCCCGCCATCTAAAATTACACAAATAAAATTGTTAGAAAGTGTTTTCGCATTTAATTTAAGGAAACCTATGTTTGTTTACTACTAAATCATACTCATCTTGTTGTTTAGCAAATTCAATAAACTCGGCAACCCCCTTTATAAATCTAGTGGTAGGACGTCTTTTCTTATCAAGTCTTTCTTCGTACATCCATGTACGTTCCAATCTTTTCATTTTAATCTAAACATTAACCCACACAACAATTACAAGTACTAACAAAATTAGTATTAACAACACTAATAAAATAAAAACTAACAACACTAATAATAACAATTACATATACTAACAACACTAATCAAAACCCCAAATACTAACAACAATAATCAAAACTCCGAATACTAACAACACTAACACAAATAATCATATCTATCAAACCCTTAATACTAAATACACTAACACAAATCAAAATTATCAATACTAACAAAATAATACTAACAACACTAATAATATTAACAACACTACCGCTAATCAAACTCCAATACTAACAACACTAATAAAAATTACAACCACCAGCACTAATTCAAACTTCACCATACCCTAACTAAATAACATCTAAACGAAATAATAATCATCACAAATCTTTAAATAAACCTATCAAATCATCAAAACTAATGAAAATCACAAATTAAACACGTAAATTTAACATTAATCTAAGAAATTGAAATTAAAACTATAAACATAACTTCACAAACTAAAACAAATTGAGGAGTGATATTTTGTGTGTAGTGGTGGTTGACGGAGTCCGGCGGAGAGAAGGGGTCGGAGTGCTAGTGGTGGTAGTGGAGGCGGTCGTCGGATTTAATGAAGGAACTCGGGTTTTTAATTTTTTTCAAGAGTAAAGAAAGAGTGAAGGAAGGGGGTATAAGTAGTGTTACTCTTATGTTTTCACGTATTATGGGTAAAAATCTGATCTTTTACCTTCATGATGTGGCAGGCCGCGATTGGCTATTTAAACCCACATAGGATCGATGGCGTGGCAGCACAAGGACCGCAAGATGAAAGACAATTCTCAAACGGTCACATGGTATGTCAGAGGGAGAGAGATCAGAGAGTCAAAGCAACTACCTCCTATCTTCGTGGGACGTTACTACTTTTCTAGAAGAGGCGCCTAGGAGAACGGACTGCAGGAAAACCCTAGCAAACAATTGTTATAAAAGCGAAAGAGCAACAAGACAGAGAGTCATTTATTCCTCACCTATATCAACTACGAATTACAATCTCGTCTCCCATTTCAAGCATTGGCAAACAAAGTACCTAGAAAAATACTTGTATTCTCGTTATTTACACCTCCACTTGATTATAGTGAATATTTGGCGGGATTCCAACCCCCCGCGGGTTTTTTGTACATTGGGTTTCCGCGTCACCAATTTCTTACATTCATATTTTGTTTTCTTCGCATTTGATACACGTTTTGCCATCGCATTTTTATTTATCTCGTTACTATAGAAGGTCCCTTTAATCCATAACCATAAATTCAATACTCGGTAAATTTTTACCAAAACATCACGTTTCTCCGACTTTCTCATTATTGTTACAACGCGATACTCAGTGTTACTCCATTTGTAACTCCATTTTCACTCTGTGTTACTTCTATGTTATCGTCATCCTACGTTACTGTGTGTTACTCCCTTGTCACTATGTGTTATTTCATTGCTACTCTATTTATTCAGTTTTATTTCATTGGATAGTTAGATTTTAAATAAACTAATTACTCGCCCAATGAAAACTTATGAACCAAGTTAAAGGTGCGCTGATTAAACGTAGTAAAAGGTGAAGTATAGTACACTACCACATATTCTGAGATACATGAAGCTTTTCAAGACAATGAACATGAATATTTTATAGCAACTCACTAATTAAACTTAGCGGAAACAAGATTATCATCACCATCGTCAAATCTATATCATCATCATCATCGTCAAATCATATCCGTGGGAGATGATTAAGAAGCAGGGAAGTCCTTTGGTGGCTGGGCTTGTCGAGTTGTCGGAATCGATGTCTGGTATTGTGTCGTGGTTGTTAACGGTGGTTGCAGCCATTCTCTTGTAGACGGTTATATATGTGTAATCTGGTAAAGTGTGACAACTTTTTTGTCAAGTCAATATTCTAGAGGCGGAGCGGATACTTTACATTCTTCTGTTTACGAAGGTGGTTTGCTACGTGACCAGTTTTTGGATAATAATGACCATTTTGAATAAAATGGTCATTTTTTAATCATAAATAGTTGTCACTATTTTTCAACAAATAGTCACTTTTTGTTAAAATAGTGGACGGATGCGGGTGAAATTGATATCCCTAGTACGAGATCGAGGATCTCAAGAATCAGTCTGGCAGCATGGATTCTCCATGGGCCGGTCGACGAGGCATACCTCGGCCCTTGACTTTTACTTTGACTTTACCCTTGATTAATTAACATAATACTCCCTCCTATTCTGAGCAATGTTCCCCCTTTCCATTTTCGTCTATTCACAATATCTTCCCATTTCCTTTTTTGGTAAACTTTTATACTTATTTTAATCACATTACCCCACTACAATACCCCACAATACTCATACTTTATCTTATTTTAATCACCTTACCCCACAACAATAATTATTTTAATCACTTCACTCCACAATAATACCCCACAATATATTTCCTCTCTCCAATTACCTTACCCCCACTACATTACTTTTGCTTATTTTATTCAAAACCTTAAAATTTGTGTCAAATGTGAAGGGGAACAATGGTGTGAATAGGAGGGAGTATTAATTATGTCATTTTATGCCCTTGTACCAAAGATAAGTTGTGTTCTCCGATAGTTTAATAACAATTTAATGTCTGTCAGGAGCTACCCTATATAACAATTTAATGTCTATCAAGAGCTACCCTATATAACAATTTAAATGTCTATCAGCAGCTACCTTATGATGTAGCGGTTAATCTACTTTTCCGGGTTTCATTTAGATTTTTAGTTTTTATTTATATATTGCCACCATTCAAGTTCAATTACAACATTTTTTTTTCGCAGTCGCTAAATCCCGCACACAATTTTACTGCTTCCTACAAAATTTACCTTTATGTTCCATTATTACCCTTAGTATTAAAAGAAAAGAAAAGAAAAAAAATTCTCACCCTCACTCACCAGTCACCGTCCCTGACCACCAATCCCCCGCCTCCTACGACCACGACCACTCTGCGTCGTCGACTAAAGACATCCGCATTGTCGACTGCCATTAGCGTCGACCGGTACTGAGCCAATCTCTAGCACACTCAATCCTCTTCTCTCTTCTTCAACACCTACGAGCGGCCATCGACTTCCGTCGTCGTCGAACCTCCGTCACCGACGTACCCTTCCCCTGTCTACGTCTATGTTCAGTGGTGGCTTCCCGGATGACCGGCTGGTGGTCATCGGGATAGTTAATTGAATATTTGATTTCTTATTTTTAGGGTTTTTAATTTGTTTGTCGATTCTGATTCCATCGACCCTCCGTCGCTGACGTCCCCTTCCCCTCTCTCCTTCGTCGATTAGTTCACTACTCTCTGTCGTTTGGCAGTGGAATCCGGGGTGGTGTGATGGTGGTTCAGAATACGTAATTAGCATTTCTTAATTTTGGGTTTTTCTATTTGTCTCCCTCTATGGGTGAGAAATAAGAGGGATATTTTTGGAATAAGTCAAAAAAAAAGTGTTGGATATAGTAAATTTGTGTGTTGGATTTATGAGTGAAGAGAATCTTTACGATTTCTTGCAATATGTAAGATAAAATATGGTCATGTGGGATCTTGTTTGATTCGCCTTTATAAGTACAATAAGATTATCAAATTTTTATTTTTTTTTATAAAGTAAAACTCGAGATATTTACGATACAATTCGTACATTAGCAAACATGTAAATTAGAAATGTTGTCTTTATACTTGAATAGAGGGAGTGTTTAGTTAATTTTAACAAATAAACCTTAAAACATGTGTTTAATAGGAAGTATTCATAAGGCATTCGAGATTAAAGAGAGTAAAATAAATATTTCATGATGCCAAACTACATACCCTTAATTTGACACCATGCTCTAGCGGTATAATATTGCATAAACTAATTTTGGTGCTCGGGCATGTTTAGGCTACCTCTATTTATCATTTAAATTTTATTTTTTATGAATAAATTGCGTTAGATATACTTAATTCATAGATTTACCATTTATAATATATGTTTTAATGATATATCTTATAATTATGATGAATGTAAAATCTAGCAATAAATTATGAGACACATTCATTACTCTCATTGTTAATATTATTACTTCCACGACATCCTTTCTTAATACTATTAGGTTCAGTGCTCTGGCGGCTACTATTTTCTATTTGACTACTCTTTCTCGATGAAATTCCATATTCCCGTTAATTTTATCACACTTGCATATTTACAGAAATAAAAAAATTCTTAAATCGATTGGTCAGGCTAGCTGTTCATACTTTGTCCCGTTGTTACTACGGCTACTTTCCACTGCTAACAGGACTACATTTACTAATTACACAATTTTATCTGACTTACATATTTAAATAAATTTATTGCATATCCGCGTTAAATAATGGAGTATTATACATCAATCAAAGTGCAAATATAAAGAATTACGGAGTACTGTATTTTTTGGTAATCTTGATTTATTTATCTTTTTATACTTTCCAAAATCCAACCTACTTATATTGTTTTATATGCTAAACAATTAATATCTTAATACATCCAACCTATACAATATATGAGTTTCTATGGTTATGTCCTTACAATATTGTCCCTTTGTTTTCGGTTTATACATATAGTATTAAAATGGTTACTTTTTTTATTTTACTTACTCACGATCTTTTATGTTTATAACTAAACCTAACAAACAGATTGGGTCATGTCGGGTTCATGTTTGTGTCATATGTAAATGGCTTATTGACAAGCTAAAAACGGGCGTCGTTATCCTGTAATTAGCAAGATCAAATAACAGTTTAATAACCAAGACAAACACTAAATTGACTCTTAATTAAAGGGTACTATAATGCAAGTAAAGGGTCGAATCCCAAAGAAGGCTAATATGCTAAGCTAAACAAGTCTAAGACTCTTACAAGACTAAAGTAAACACTAATGACCAAACTAAGACAATTAATTAAGATTAACAACTACTAATACAATATTCACAAACAAAGGATATTTAACAATAACTAACAATTGTTTTTTTTTGCAGCCGTAAAAAAGATGCAACGACATAATGTTTTGGCTTCTAAAGCCATAGTTACATCCCAATTTATTTAACATAAACATAATATGTAAAACTATAGAAGCTGGTACGTCAAAATGACAGGAGGTATGACGGGTAACAAAAGCATGCTGGAGGAGCAAGGTAGATTGGTGATAATCAACTTCATCAACGTCTTCAGCGATACTGTCAACTCTAAGAGGCCAACTAGACAAACTAGGTGCACTTACGCCACTAGAGTGTAGAAAGAAAATGTGGAATGCGAGCCCAACAAGCTTGCCTCTGATGGAGAAGATTCTCCTACACCTAGTTGATTGATCTCCACAGTTC
>JAIUZE010072370.1:0-10744 GCA_022085475.1 Heliosperma pusillum
TACATTGACGAGCTAGCGAGCGAAGTATTACCTTGGACCTATATTCGGTTCTTAGATTGTATATTATTATACACTCTTTCATTTCCGTATTTATACGGGAGATATGTCTCCCGTCTTGTATATTTCTTTTGTATAATATTATTTCGTTTTGTAATGACCTTTTTATTTCGGACACCTTCATTAGGTATTTAAATTAATTTTTTTTCTTTCCGCAAATTTGAGGGTGTCACACAATGACTTGGTGATGAGGGGACTTTGGGAGAACCTCATGCGGACCGATCTTAATGCCACTGCTGGTTGGACTCCGCCGAGCTACTACCGAGGTCCGGATGATGAGACGGGTGCAGTTTTCCCAGGAGTTTAGTCACGATTATGGTTGCCTGGGTCGTTCTTGGTATATTCCTATCCAACCGGATGCTCCAGTTGGTGGGTTTGGTGACCCGTTTCGGGCTTCTTCTTCTGGTGCTGCTGAGAGGGGCGATGATGATGATGATGATGATGATCAGGCGCAGTAGTGGCCGCTGTCACTACTCCCCCATTTTGCAGCTGGTTTGGGGGAAGCTATGCTTATAAGCTGGTATTATCTATCCTTGTACTTTCTTTTATTGTATTTTCTTTTAGCTATTTCCCTTTTTCCCTTTTGTTAGTAGTGTCCTTTAGGTTGCTGTTGTTGGTTGATTGTGTGATGTTGTGCTGTTAGCGTCACAATGAGGACACTGTGACATTTAGGTTTGGGGGAGAGTCTTTATTTATGTTGAGTCTTTACTTCAGTTGTGTGTTTAGTTTATTTTAAAAAAAAAAAAAAAAAATCCATAAAAATTGAAAAATTTACAAAATCCAAAAACATGTTTTTATTTTACTAGGTCGAGTCTTGGTGAATTGAATTACAATGATGATAATTTGCATTGTTTCTGCATTTAAATCCCAAATAAGTTTTCCATGTACATTGTTTTGACTTGCTATTTTTGAAAACAAAAGCTCATAGTACAAGTCTTGACCTTTTTTTGACTTACCTTATGCTAATTAGATTTGGCAATTTTTGTTGGTAAACCACTAAAATTCTGAGGTCTTTAGAGCTTCCTAGGCCAGGAACATCAATAAACTGGTCTCATTGTCTTTAGGCTTGAGTGTGGTACTCCTTGTGGAATGTGTAACATCAAATTGCATAAGTGTGACATTCGTTTCTTGATACTATACGCGTTCGTTTGATAAGTGCATGATGAAAGGTGATTCTTTTTGTTCAAATAAGCCTCACATAGCCAAAAAGACTTGATTTTATACCCTTATTATTGAGTTCTTTATGTTTAGCCAATTTGAGCCTTTTGTAGCCTGTTTTCATAAGCCATATAAAAGCTACATTCCTAGAACTTGCCTACCTTATCGAGACAGTCGCAGTTGCATGTTTTCTCTTATCTACTTGTCTACTATGGTTGGGTCGGGAACTCAAAAAGAATATCAATTGGGTGTAGCAAGTGTGTTGGCAATTGTGTCATTTATTCCCTTTGTTGAGAAAGAAAAAAAAAAGTTATGAAGCAAAAGAAGAAAGAAAAGAAAAAAAAAAAAGAGAGATTTGATTTGAAAAGAATGAAAAAGAAGAAAATGAAAAGAAAAAGAGAAAAAGAAAAAAAGAAAGAAAAATATGTTGCTTCATTGAATTATTCAAGGGAAAATGAAGGGGAATTTACTAGAGTCTAATGCATATTTAGAGAGCAATTTCGATCTCTCCTGCGTTGTCAAAGTTTAAGATGATTTCTCTAGTTGGTGTTGGTTTGTGCTAGTCTTGTAGATTTGTTTTGGTAAAGTGTCGCTGCGATTACCGATCTTAGCCCCACATACCCATACGTGCCTTGGCACAATCCATTTCTACCTTCACCCATTAACCTTTTTTTTTGTCCTGATTCATGTACTTTATAGCGAATGCGTATTAGTTGGGGAAATTACTATCACATTAGAATGCATGCATGTTTCATAAGTTGAGTGAGTGTTTCTATTTCTTTCTATCTTCACAAAACTCACCTTTACATAAACTTATGAGTGCTTGAGTTAATCCGCGAGAATCCGACAAATTGAGCCTTGCAAGATTGAAAGGTATTTGGTTTTGTCTACACTACGGTATCATGTAAAATCTTGGATTATGAGCTGCGTTTTCTACTTTCCCGTACCTTTGAATTTGTTTTATTGGTACAACTTGGTCATTACTTTGATATAGATATGGATAGCTTGGGATTTGTATGTGCATTGACATTAGCTTTGAGTTTTTCATTCACCATTTGTATGTTTGTCTTTGTATGTGTCGAGTGCTTTGCTTAGGGACAAGCAAAGGATTGGTTTGGGGGAGTTTGATGATCATTATTTATATACATATTTTATGCCTCCCTTAGATGCATTTAACTTGATTTACCGTCCTTCTTTGCTTATTTCTATGCTATTTTAGCTAGAATATCGATTCTGCCGCTTTTGTTATGTTTTAATGCAGATTGGATGCATTTGGAGCTTTTTGAGATGATATGGAGCATGGCGGAGTTGGATCGTAGAAGCTAGGCACGGGAATCGAGGAAGAAAAGAGAAGAAATGAAGGAAAATGAAGAAAACGAGCTAAAGGAAGGGTTGCTCGATCGAGCAGTCCAACCTTGCTCGGTCGAGTCGTGGTCAGAGCTTGCTCGATCGAGCAGAAGGTCCTTGCTCGATCGAGCAAGTCACTATTTCGGCGGATTTTCGTGTTTTCCTTAAATTTAACCTAATTAGTAGGATCTTTTGTAATATAAAAAGAAAGCTCGTCTTTCTTAATTAGATATACTTTTCATATGCTTTTTAATACTTTTAGGCTTTAAATCATAAACCCTAGTTTTAGTTCGCTTGCCTCCGGATTTTATTCATCAAAGACGATTGTCGTTAGTTCATCTTGTAATCGGTATTCTTCAATCTTTCTTAGTTATTTATTTAATTGCCTTCTTGTTCTTAATTGTTCTTTGTTCATCCTTTCATAGTTATTAATTATGTTTACTTTAATTATTATTGTTGTTGTTTATATCGTTATGAGTAGCTAAATTCCTTTCTAGGGTTGAAAGGGGATCTAGGATTGTTAGAAGGGGTAGATTAATTGATTGCATTGCAATTGCATGGTTATCGTTTGATTATCGTTTTAATTCTAGTTGTTTGATTACTGGCCAGGATTAATTAACTAGTCTTGCAAATTAGGATTGACACCGACCGGGTTAAGACTAAGATAGGCTACGATAATTGAATAGAACTCGTTTAATGATAGCGATCGCATGTTAATCGTAGATCTAAAGGGCATAATTGAATCGACCGATCTTGTGACCTTAGATAACTTTATTGCATGATAATTGATTACTCCCTTACCCCTGAACAATAATCCTAGTGAACCTGAGACCCTAGACTTTTAATCTCATTGTTTTCAACCTTATTAGTTAGTTATTGCTTATTATTAGTTATTGCTTATTATTAGTTGTTATTATTATTGTTATTAGTTGTTATTGTTTACTTTAGTTGTTGTTCTTAATTGCTATTAGTTTAGAACTCAAATCTCAAAACCCAGAAATTGTTACTTAAGAGACAAACCTAGTTTAACAGATTAGAATACTACCGCCTCCCTGTGGATTCGATACCTTGCTTACCGCTGACTATTAGTTAGTTGTGACTTAGGTTTACTTTGATTAAGGAGACGCGACTTTAACCTTATCAGATAGTGTGTTTTGTGTGGTCCAAAATCATTTCCTTAATTTTTGTGTAAAAGGGAAAGGGGAAGAAATGATTGACTAGGAGGGAGTATAATAATAGAGTTATTTAAAAATTACGTAACGAAAATAAATCCATACCTAGCAATTAGCATTGCATTTGCAAGGAATAAAGTCCCTAAAAAATGACAAGTACTCCCCCAACACAACTTAGTCCTAAAAGGCTTTTTACATGCCATTTGGTTAAAAAATTTGTTGTTTAAGACTAAAACTTATTTAATCAATAATTTTGACTTTTAATAATAATAAAATATTTAATTTAGTAGATTTCTTAAGATATGTGGTTAATTGCACATTAAGAGAAATTTAGGGGGTCAATTTGCTACACTTGTAAGTTAATGGACTTAATTGGACAAAGTATCAAATTATGGGGGTGATTTGCTATATTCCTCAAATTGAAACCATTTAGGTTATTTCACATTAAAAATAAAACTAGTTTTGATACCCGCGAAATTCGCGGACCTGTTAATGTTACATGGCATATATTTTATTTTTCTTGCACTTTTGCGTACCTCGATTTCAAATTTGCCGCGTAAACTTTATTTTATGCTAGGTAAACTAATGTCGCACAAGTTTGCATCACACATCTAAATGAATAAGCTTTTTCTCAAACTTATAATATCAAAACATAATAGCCGATAATAGTCGAACGCAAACTCTGGTCTCTAGTTGACAAAACGGTAAAATTGATAGCGATGGTAGACAAACCCTTCAAAAATAAACTTTGTATAGTATACTACATGGAAATTACCGGCCCTACCATATGAAATGAGTTAAATATATCTTCATGTTTTTAGCGAGATAAATGAATGACGTAGTAATAGGAATAATACTTCGATCATTAAAGTTTAAAGTAGTTCATGTTAATAACATATACTTTTTCAGTCTCATTCATTTATTTGCCTTTTATATTCTTTTATTTATGAGGGTTAGTTGAAGGGGTGTGGTAACATACACTCCCTTTGTCTCATTCACTCTTTCACATTTTGATTGGCGTTAGTGATATTGATTGTGGCGTTATCATCTCCCTACTTTAATCAAAAGGAAACAAATAATTACAACGGATAAGTAATAAATTAAACTAACATTTTATTTCTTTTAAAAAAGATGAATTTGTCAACAATGTTATATTCACTTCACTCCATTTCACCACAACCTTTGTATACTTGCATACAATAATTAAACCAATTCAAACCAAGTAAATAAAATCATAAGAATTTTTGTTGAGCAATATACTCAACGTAGTGGTAAGGAAATAAAAACTAACATAACATTTTTAAATTGAGTGGCAACAATAATATTTTATAATTAAAAGATATTTCCGCTTGTACATTGGCGATTAAAACATGTATTAATTAAATGAAAGGCAAATTGGAAGTTTAAAGCGACAATAACATTAATTATTGCGTGAGTCTCACTACTCTCACACTATGAGCGATTGAGCGGTCTCATTTTGTAAAAAAAAAAATACAATTCATTTATTAGCAGTATATTAATTGTTTTTTTTTTATAAAAGTGGACCGTCTAAGAGTCTCGTGATTGAGACCGTCTTATTCTATATTTTTTTATATATATATTAATATTTTTTCGATAAAAATGGGGCTTCTCACGCCTTGAGACCGTCATATTCTGTAATTTTTGATAGAATAATACCTTAACATTTATCTTAGGCTCTTATATCTAATTCTCTAACCTCTAGACAATAATTCATGAAACATACAAAAAGAAAAATAACGAAATACTCTTAAGTAGAATACAGAAATAACAAAATAAAAGACATTTCATAATCGAATCAAACCGAAACTTATGAACAAAACGCAGGGTAAGATAAAAAGAGTAAATATGTAAATAAAAATCAAGAGGAGTAACAATAAGAAAAATTAAAATCAAATTAAAAATAAACAAAGAAACATTAGAACAATGATTTACATAACGCCATATTTCCAATCTTCAATCACATGCGTGAAAAATCTGAAAAGACAACACAAAATAAAGTTTAGTTAGATTTTTGTAAATAGTTAAAACATGAACTTTCAAAAGTGATTAATTGTGGAAATGATAAGAGAGCATGAGAATGTTGACGTGATAAGCTATGGAATCAATTATGAAGATATATATGTGAGCCAACGTTTTTAAATGGGGATTCGTATGGGTAATGGTAAATGAGGGGCTTGATTATGGAGTAATGAAGGTGATTAAAACAACCGTTCAAATTTCCAATTTACTGGAAGTTTAAGAGGGTACATTGAGTGAGGTTATAATTAACCATTGACTTTATTATTTTCTGACCTTTTTGCCTTATTTGTTGTGTAATTAGCCGAGAATATGTAGAAAGCTTATTTTAGTTTTGCTTACATACTGCCATGTGGACTCCTCAACCTAACCCTTTTATTTTATTTACAGATATTGCGGTAATTATCATTTTAATGTTAAAAGAAGGTGAGGAGTCTTCAGTTAGTGGGAGCCTAAGACGGTAATGAAAAGTGTGCAAAATTCACGTAAGCTATATGGGAGTTTGGTTAGATGCCAATGACGCCACGTCAACGTGGCTTCAACACATCGCTCAGTTAGACTTTTTATAATATAGTATAGATTATTTTTAATTTAACATGAAATTGTACCTCGTCATGTATCATTCTATTAGCTACTCAATGTAGCCTTTTTATATTATTGTATAGAAAGATTACAAATAGTTGGTAATGAAGATGCAATAATGAGAATCAATTGAGATATTTAATTTAAAATTTAGTTTTTTTATTGCGTTAAGGTATACAAAAAGGCAAGAAAAATGAAATTAAAGTACAATAGTTATGTAGGTTGTTTTTTTATTTTTTTGTTAATTATAAAGGTGACATGTGGCAAGAAATGAAGACGTGACACGTGTCACTTCAATGGAGGCTCAACACGCCTTTTTATATTATTGTAAGATTACACCAATTTGAATTCAAATCTAAATTGAAATAGTTAAAAACTGAAATAGTTAAAAACTAGGAGAACTACTATCCACCTTCTTTTTTCAACATTCTCTTCCACCTTCTCCTCTCACAACCGATTAAAATATCGTTTATTTTGCTTGATTCACTTGCCTTATGACCCCCCTCGATATATATTAACTTTAGTTGGTCTTGCTTCAAACGGACCATTTTGGTCTGAAACAATAAGACGAGATTTTGTAACCACTTTACAGTTAGATGTAACCACTATTGAAAACAAGTTGATATAACATGTGGTTACATTTTATCGAAAAGTGACAACATAATTCCGTCTTATTTTTCAGACGAAAATGGTCCATCTAAAATAAAAATTTGCATATTAACTTAATCGGCCGTAAAAAGGGATAAGACAGAAGGTTGATAGCATCTCTAAAAAACTAGCGTATCGTGTAACCAAACATTTCACCCACGGGCCGATACAAGATCCGAGTAGCCAAGCCCATCCCCCACCTGATCGGACTCCGATCCTACGAAACCCGACCCATGACCACCTATATTTAGAACTCAAATCGGATTTCTAAACTCTATACATGACCAATTACTACTCCTTATTTAATGATGAAATCAATCGATCCATAATTTTGTTATGAAAAAAACTTACACAATAAAATACAAACACCATTTAATCAATTTTATGCTCTAAGTGATTGCAATCTTCCTCCCTCCCTCTCTCTCTCTCTCTTCCCCTTCTCTCTCTTAACTCATCAGTTTCGATTCAAGCAAATCTCTTCGTCGCATTATCTCCTGGTACTTCACTTTCTTCCTCTATCATCTCCTTTAGATCTCTAATCCTATGATTTCTACTATCATCTTCATTTAATTGTTTGTTTTCCCATCTTTTTTTTATTTCTATGGTGTTAAGTTTTGTAGGTGTTCTTAGTTTTTGCGTTTTTATGCTGATTATAGATCTAATTTCCTTGATACGCGGTAAAGGTGATAAAGATTTGAACTTTGATTGTGATCGTTGAATCCCATCTCAGATCTGTTATGGGCAATTCATAATGATGTTAATTTTTGCGTTGAATGTGTGTAATTTGATAATTATTGGGGTTTAATTGGAGAATTTGTTAATATTTGGTTTGATTTCGTTATTGGGTTTCGTGTGATTGTATTGTTGTGCCGTATGAATCCTGTTTTGGTACTAATTTACGATTTAGCTGAATGATTGGATGTAGTTTTCGGCGCAATTTTCAATTTTGGGTGATTTAGCCGAATCATTGAAGGTAGTTTTTGGCGCAATTTTCAATTTTGGGTCATTTGAAAACAGCTGTAATACCCCGCAATTTGTAGGAGCCCTTGAGGCACTAGGGCTATTTTGTTGTTGTTGTTGTTGTATAGGTTTTAGTAATTACTGATTAATCGAGTTTAAAAGAAGAAGTTTATGCGGAATTTTCTTCGTTGAAGCCTTCATTCTATTATCATTTGAATCATAGTTTGGTACTAATTGACGATTTATCAGAATTTGATGTTTAGAATTTTTTTTTGTGTATAGGTAGTATAAAAGTAAGGACCCAAAATGCCTGCACAAAAGATTGAAACTGGGCATGCTGATGTGGTGCATGATGTTCAAATGGATTATTACGGAAAACGCGTCGCCACTGCTTCGTCTGATACCACCATTAAAATTATCGGTGTGAGCAGTACTTCTTCTCTACCCCTTGCTACGTTAACGGGTCACCAAGGTCCTGTGTGGCAGGTTTCTTGGGCCCACCCAAAATTCGGGTCGCTGTTAGCATCTTGTTCCTATGATGGTAGAGTGATTCTGTGGAAAGAGGGTAATCCTAACGAATGGGCCCAGGCACACGTGTTTCAGGAACACAAGTCGTCAGTTAATTCCATCTCGTGGGCTCCCCATGAGCTTGGACTTTGCTTGGCTTGTGGATCTTCTGATGGGAGCATTTCTGTCCTTACTGCTCGCTCTGATGGTGGTTGGGATACCAACAAGATAGAGCAGGCACATCCCGTTGGAGTAACATCCGTCTCGTGGGCTCCAGCAACTGCTCCCGGGGCGTTGGTTGGATCTGGGTTACTTGACCCGGTTCACAAATTAGCTTCTGGTGGTTGTGACAATACGGTGAGGGTGTGGAAGCTTTACAATGGTACATGGAAGATGGACTGCTTCCCTGCTCTTCAAATGCATTCCGATTGGGTCCGTGATGTTGCGTGGGCCCCCAACCTAGGGCTTCCAAAATCGACAATCGCTAGCGCATCTCAAGATGGAACTGTTGTTATATGGACTGTCGGTAAGGAAGGCGAACAATGGGAGGGTAAAGTTCTGAAGGACTTTAAGACCCCGGTATGGAGGGTATCATGGTCTTTGACCGGAAATCTTTTAGCAGTTGCTGATGGGGATAACAATGTTACACTTTGGAAAGAGGCAGTCGATGGAGAATGGCATCAAGTTTCTACTGTTGAGCCGTAGGTTTTTACCATTTCTCCCTTCTGATTTCTACAAAATTACTATGCTCTTGTTTATGGATGTTTTTAAACTAGTTTTCTAGTCCTTTGCTACTGCTTTTTTCTGCGACGTGGTCAACACTCGTGCTTGTATTGATTAGTATCATATTTGGCTTCAACATTTTCTAATGGAGTTAGAGGAAAACAGACATGATGTTGCTTTCTTTTCCATTTTTCTAATCATCATATTGCTCTTATAGATTATCTTGCTGCATATTTGGTTATTGATCTCCTCTTCAGATTGGCCATATATTTGTTTTCATATTGAACGCCTTTTTCCAGAACTTCTTCTTTACTTCAATTCAGATATAAAGATGTTCAAGTGATTTTGCTTAAACTA
Organism: Heliosperma pusillum; assembly: GCA_022085475.1. Classification (NCBI taxonomy): domain Eukaryota; kingdom Viridiplantae; phylum Streptophyta; class Magnoliopsida; order Caryophyllales; family Caryophyllaceae; genus Heliosperma; species Heliosperma pusillum. The sequence goes on from JAIUZE010072370.1 coordinate 9,549, forward strand.
AAAGTCTCGTAAATAGGTTGCTAGCTAGTTTTGGACGTGGGTAGGACGGTAGGTATAAATTGGTTCACTACTTTGATTCAGCTCCCTGCTCCATCATTCTCTCTATTCTTGTACGAATGATGTTCTCATTAGGTTTTAAGATTTGTCAATCATCATATTCATATTAATATTGATATTGATATTGATTGATTGTGTATCCTAATTTATGTTGCATTGGATTGTACCTTATAATGGATTTAGGTCTTCATTGAAGGCTATGATGTTCTGAGAGATTCGGATGAATTGTCCGTGTATTTCACACGGACTTCAAAGTCTTAGGTTCGGGCTTTCTGCTATACTTTTGATGTTTCTATGTAATGCCGTTTATACAAAACTCTTCAGTCTGAGCATGTTTTCTTAGTTCTGTCATTTGATTTCGTGATAATCTTCAGTATATGAGAATGATCTTGAGCTTTCTTTTCCAACGCGAGCGAACTTCTCAGTAAGCGGAAGTAATGAAGTATCATTGATTCTTGAAGTCTGTTCATGTAATTTTTTGTCCTTGGTGTCTCAGTTGCGCGATATTAACTACTTCTGCAGCTTATATGTTTTTTCCGCTGTTTTAGCTCGAATTGCAGTAACAGGTTAAATAGTAGTCCCTTATGCTGGGCATAATCTGTTACTACTTGCTAGTTTCTACAGTCTGACATATTCCAGGATTATAAACGTCGTCCTTAATTATCGGTTGAAAATTCTTCAGTGGTGTTTAACTGCTCACCATTGTTGGGGATCTTTTTTTCTCAGATTCTATTGCTATGCTTGAGATTGTGGTTCAAGTAATATGGATTGTCTAAAAATCTGTATTTTTTTTTCCTGAAGTTGGCAAATAGATCAGTTATGATTTACTCGAGTTTGGTGCAAGGATTCTTAGTGACAGTGACAAGATCGCGATGTAATTCACTGCGAAATTTTGATTATTGCCTTATGGGTCATCTAATAACCGTTTTAGTTTGGTTTTTAGCCGAGTTTAAAACCGTGTTTATCTTTACACTTGAGATATGGGTTGAGATTTTGAGACAACACCAAAATGTCGTGTAGAACAGTTTCGAACAAGCTAAAACATTGTGATAGAAACTAGGAATTTCTTCCTTTTGGTGTCAATTGATTCACAAGGGCACTACAATATCAAGGGTGGGGGATTTGAACGCGAGATCTAA
>JAIUZE010072372.1:0-10068 GCA_022085475.1 Heliosperma pusillum
GTGGCCGTTCATGTTTTTTTCATGGATGAACAGGTTGCTTGATTTGGATGGCTTTTTGCTTATGCTATTTTGGGTTCGGGTGTGAGCTAGCGGGCGTTGTCCCTGGATGAAACACCTCTAGACGTTTATTAGCTAGGTTGCTAATCACTTTGATATTGATAACATTTTGAGAGACTTCGTCTCTTTGTAGTGTATTCTATTTTAATTTGTATTTATTTGACATTCCTCGTATTTCTATCTTGCATGTATAAAGGTTTTTAAAATACCGTATTTTACGCTATATAAATCACATGCTTGTTATGTTTTATTTCCGCATTCGCGAGGGTTGTCACATTCTATCAAAAATTCAATTAATTATGTGTTTAATTTGATTTAGGTGTTCCTACAACGAAAGAGGACACCGAAGAACGAATAATCGCAATTGCAGCCGCGATTGATGAGTTCGCATCATCAAATAATGATTCGTAATCTACTCGCTCTATTTTTCTTCGTTTTGTGTTGTTTTACATAAAAATCACATTTCTATGGTCTTTTTGGTGTTTTAGATTCTCATAATGTTCTTTGTAGCTTTGTTTATTGACCTATTAGTTGTGTGTTTCAGTTTACGTGCTTGTTTCTATTGAAGTACTTATTCACATTAAGAGTCTTGCGTTTTTTAGTGATGTATGTAAGTTTGCTGATATTCTTGCTGGATGTTCTATATTTATGTTTCTTGGGTTGTGTGGTGTATACTTTTGTGTCACTTTAATTACATTTTGTGTCATTTTAGACATTGTTTTTACATTTTGTGTGAAAAGTGAGATTGAGTGCTATATGATTTTCTGTCACTTTAGGTTCATTTACCGTCACTTTAGGCATTTTTCTGTCACTTTAGGCCTTTTTATGTCACTTTAGGCATTTTTTCCGTCACTTTAGGCATTTATTCCGTCACTTTAGGCATTTCTTCCGTCATATTATTTTCTATCATTTTCTGACAATTATAAATGTCAAAAGTGGGATTGAGTGGTGTAAAAATTGTGTCATTTCAGGTACATTTTCCGTCACTTTAAACTGAAGTTAGGTCTTCCTTCCCACATAGAAGCATGCGTCTAACTATGGTTATGGTAGGAAAATCTGAATAATTTAATATTTTATTTATATGAATTGACTTTATGTAAGTAAGCATTTATTTTGTGAATCCTATGCCTACGGTTTGTGAATCTTGGACTCTGTGGTGTGAGTCTAAGACCTTAGTTTGTGAAACTGCTGTGAACATAGGTATTGACTTTGTGAAAGTAGACCTTTATTTTGTGAATCATGCGCCTAAGGTTTGTGAATCTTGGACTTTGTGGTGTGAGTCGTGAACCTTACTTTATGAAACTGCTGTGAATATAGGTACTGACTTTGTGAAAGTAGGCCTCTATTTTGTGAATCCCGCGCCTAAGGTTTGTGAGTCTTGGACTTTGTGGTGTGAGTCGTGAACCTTACTTTATGAAACTGTTGTGAATATAGGTACTGACTTTGTGAAAGTAGGCATCTATTTTGTGAATCCCGCCTAAGGTTTGTGAATCGTGGACTTTATTTTGTGAAATTACATAAGATAGGTCCTATGCTCACAGCACAAAGTCTAAGATTCACACATTAACTCTTTACTAATACTTGAATGTATGTGTTTGTTATTTGTTAAATGAATAAATCAATTTGCATTATATTATTATCTATAAGCTCAAAAGGTAGAGCGTTGTGCTATTGTGCAAGGTGTGGGTTCGAATCCCACATAGATAAAAAATATATTTACAATTAACATAGAAGTTTGTAAATGCTACTGTATGTTCAAAGTTAACAATTCAATTTTTAGATTCACAAAATAAAGTCTTAGTTTCACAAAACCAGGTTAGAGATTCACAAATTCAAGTACAAGCTCAATTAATTTGTGTAAATCAGAGAGAGACAAAGTAAAGTGTTTTGGATTTTGTCTATTTTATTTTAAAGAGAGTATTTGGGCCAAATGAAAAGAAATGGATGACCTCAAATTTTCAATCCAACGAAAAAACTGAAAATCAGCCTAGTGAATTTTGGTGAGGCAGCTCGCCTCGCCAAAATTAACGGCCTCACCTGATTCAGCCTATATATATATATATATATATATATATATATATATATAGAGTCAAGATCCGGTGGAAACGACCACTCGGTGCAAAAAGTGAAAACGAACTACACATCCATTATACATTTAAAAGGACGCTGGCCCTACATTTTTGAACAAAAAAAACAACTATCAGACTACTAACCCCATTATTAACGACAGACTACCCCAACCCCAATATTTACGACAAAGCACCACCAATAGTCGCCGACAATCACTACCAACCGCTTGCAAATAATACCCCCACTACCACTAGACGTCGGCTTCCCTTTTTCTTCAAACCGCAACCACCCCTTATCGCTTCCCCATCACCATTCATTTGATGACAGCGACAACCAGCTACCCCGACGAACACCATTGAGCATCCCAGATGCAAAAATATTTCTTCTTCATCTATCATTTTCCTTTTAACCATCATCAATTTGAGCTAAACAAATTGCTACAAAATCAAATTGAGACACAAGAAATTAATGTACCTGGATTCTATATTGATGTATCTCAATCAAATTTTAATGTACCTAATAATTAATTTTGTGTATCTATGTTAAGATACATTAAATTAGTGGTTAGATACATCAAAAACTAGTGTAGTTACATTAAAATCGACATGTAACAAACCAGGCAGAGAAATGAGGTAGTCATTGCCGGCGACTTGTTGTTTGCCATTTAACAATTCAACCAAAAATTCCTCATCCGATTCCGTCAGCCTAACATCACACAATATCATCAACCACCATTAGCAGCGGCTCAAGTAGAGATTATGGATAGTTCGATGGAACCGCGATGAGAGCGCTGATTGGAACTCAGGTCATGAAAGGGAAATAAAGGAGAATATGGTAGGACGATAAAAGGGAAGCACTGATCGCTCAATTTAGCTCGTGGTTTGCCATAGCTGTTTAGATTGGCGACGAAAGGGGAGCACCGTTGATGGAGAGTGCTAAACATAGCATTTCGTCGGCTCCTTATGGATTGTGGTAGTGGAGCACCGTCGCCGGAATATTTTAGTGGATGTTGACATGGGATGTGGCGTTGTTAGGTTGAGGGCGTGGCGGCGGCGTCTTAATCCGGCGGTGTATAATGGTGTAGGTGGTGAATCAGAATGATGGAGTGGATTGATTGGAAAGTTATAATGGTTTGGATCAGGGAAAGTAAATGGTAGGTTTGGGTTTTCTTATTGAGGCATACACAGTACACACGTGAGAGTTGGTCTTTTATGTTTGTACGGTAGTTCGTTTGCACTTTTTGCACCGAGTGGTCGTTTCCACCGGATCCTAAATCTATATATATATATATATATATATATATATATATATATATATATATATATAGAGAGAGAGAGAAAGGTTCAAATGAGTCATTCATATCTTTTGAGTCCCTAAGTCCTCTTATGAGCCCTTAGATCTTTCAAGTTGGGTGGTTGAGATTAGAAGCAAAAAGTAACCATTACACTAATTCCTTACTTATACACTAATTAATTATCTTTCTCTCTCTAGCTTAAAGTTGATGACATTTTAGCATTTTTAGGGTTTAACTTTTGTTTTCAAGGGTAACTTTTGTTTTTTTTACGAGTGTGCAGTTTCACAAGTGTAACTTTGATCTTTTACGAGTGTAACTTTAATCCAAAAAAGTGTAACCTTATACTAAAAATGATTTTACGACAAGATTTTGACATTTTACGTATTTTCAGAGTGTAACTTTAGCCTTTTATAAGTGTAACTTTAATTCAAAAAAGTGTAACCTTTTACTAAAAAAATGATTTTACGACAAGATTTTGACTTTTTACGTATTTTCAGAGTGTAACTTTAGCCTTTTACAAGTCTAACTTTAATTCAAAAAAGTGTAACCTTTTACTAAAAAAATGATTTTACGACAAGATTTTGACTTTTTACGTATTTTCAGAGTGTAACTTTAGTCTTTTACAAGTGTAACTTTAATTCAAAAAAGTGTAACCTTTTACTAAAAAAATGATTTTACGACAAGATTTTGACTTTTTACGTATTTTCAAAGTGTAACTTTAGTCTTTTACAAGTGTAACTTTAATTCAAAAAAGTGTAACATTTTACTAAAAATTGATTTTACGACAAGATTTTGACTTTTTACGAATTTTCAGAGTGTAACTTTAGCCTTATACAAGTGTAACTTTAATTCATAAAAGTGTAACTTTATACTAAAAAGTGATTTTGAGACAAGTTCTTGACATTTTACGTAATTTTATAGTGTAACTTTATTCTTTTACAAGTGTAACTTTGCTCCAAAATAGTGTAATTTTATACTAAAAAATGATTTTAAGACAAGTTCTCGACATTTTACATTTTTTTAAAGTGTAACTTTGATCTTTTACGAGTGTAACTTTAATTCAAAATAGTGTAATTTTATTCAAAATAGTCTAACTTTATACTAAAAAGTGATTTTTAGACAAGTTTTTGACATTTTACGTATTTTTAGAGTATAACTTTAACCTTTTACGAGTGTAACTTTAATCAAAAATAATGTAATTTCATACTAAAAATTGATTTTGTAACAAGTTTTTAACATTTTACGTATTTTTAGAGTGTAACTTTAGTCTTTTACAAGTGTAACTTTAATCCAAAATACAACAAATTTATAATAAAAAATGATTTTAGGACAAATTTTTGACATTTTACGTATTTTAAGAGTGTAACTTCAACCTTTTACATGTGTAACTTTAGTCTAAAGTAGTGTAACTTTATGTTAAAAAAGTGATTTTAAGGCAATTTCTTGACATTTGAAGTACTTTTAGAGGGTAACTACTAGTGTACTTTGAAATTTAACTAATTTAATGTGTAACTCTAGCCTTTTCAGAATGTAACTTTAGTATATTATAAGTGAAACTATAGTCATTTATAGTGTAACTAAAATCTTTTACAATTGTACTTTTAGCGTATTGAGAGTGTAGCTTTAGTCCATTAGAAGTGTAACTTTAGTCCATTAAAAGTGGAACTTTAGTCCTTTAAGGGTGTAACGTCAGTATACCAACACCCTCCGTCGCCGTCAATAATAACTTCAAATAAACAACCAATAGTACCAACTAAAAATATTTTTGTCATTTAAAAAACTGAGATAATACGAATGTTTTTAGACATCTACTTCTTATTTAGTAGATCTAATATTAAAATTAAATAAATAAGGAAAAAAAATAGAGCTAAACAATGTGTGTTGATTTTTCGAAATTATTGTTAGCAGATGCAAAAGTGAAGGAAAAAGGAAAAGAAAAAAAGAATACTAAATCTGAAAAAGTGGAGGAAAATGAAAAAATGGTGGGAAAAGGAAAAAAAAGAAAAAAGAAAACAGGAAAGAGAAAAACAGAAACAAAAAAACGTGATCCCAATCTAATGAATTGGTGGCTAAGGGTAATTCATGGAGTTCATTCAGCACATTTGAAATGAGATCCTTATACACCAATTCATTTTAAATAAATTCATGTCTATTCAACACATTTCATTACGGTAATTTCATGCTCTCCCAAAACCACCACATGACCATTGACTGCCCCACCAGCCACCACCACCTCTGACACCAACAAAATAAATCTTGGGAAAAAAAAAGAGAAAGGAGAAGAATAGAGAGGCGGAAGGCGGTCAAAGGCGGCGGAAATGTAGGTAGGTGTATTTTTTTTTTCAGATCTAAAAAAAAAGGGAGTTCAAGTGGTGGTTTCAGGTGGTGTTCTCGTGGTTGTTGCTTGAAGTGTGAGTAGTGGTGGTGTGATGTCGGTGGTAAGTGCTGATGGTGTGGTGTTGGTCGTAGGTGGTGTCGCTGAAAAGGAGGCAGAGGAAGAGACGTCGAGTCGAGGTGGTGGGTTGTTGTCGTGGTTGTGTGGGTGAGCAGTAGGCGGCAAGGACGAGGAGTAGTTTTTTTTTTTTGTGTTTGTGGTGGTTGTTGTGGTGGCCGGCGGAGAAAAGAAGAGAGAAAGATAGGGAGGAAGAGAGGAAAGAGTTTTAGAGGGAAGAGGAAGGAGTTTTAGAGAGAAGAAGGAATTGTTTTTGAATGAATGAATTGTGTTGTATGTGAGTTAGAAAAGTGGGTGTATTAGTTGTTTAATTAGTGGGGATGTGAGAGAAAGTGGTTAAACACATTATTAATGACCATTTTTGTGTTTTCATCTCAACCATCAATCTTCAAGATCTAATGGCCTCTAAAAGGACTCATGGACTCAAGGTTTTTGGGTGGACTCATTTGATCCTTATTCTATATATATATATATATATATATATATATATATAATAATTAAATGATGATGACTTCCGGATCTCTAATTAACGACGCTCGTACTACAATTTGCAATAATAACAGATTCATCAATGCACATACATGCAATTCAAGTAAGCAAGCTAAGTATTATATATACACGTACGTCAATGTTTCCCAAATTAAATAATAATGATATATATACATATATATATATATATATGGCCTGGGGTCGATCGAGTTCGTTCATCCAATTCAAGTACGCTAATAAACGGGCCGTTTTTGCATCACAAACCTGAAACTGTCCGACCCAAAATTAATTAGCTCGCTAGCTAGTATCAGGTTATTTTATTTAATTCGATAGAAATCATTATTTATTATCCGCGTGATGATTATTAAGTATCATTTTCGGGTCGGATCACTTTTAATTATTAAGTATCATTATTAGTATACGTGTGTTAATTCAAAATAACCCTAAACCCTAAACCCTAAACCCTAAACCCTAAACCCTAAACCCTAAACCCTAAACCCTAAACCCTAAACCCTAAACCCTTTTTTATATACTTCTAATTAATAATACATCAAAATATTGAACATCAATTCAAACACTTGAAACAACATTCTTTCTCATTGATTTCATTAGGAATAACCTAGATTTTATAATAAAGTACATTACATTCATCCGACATCAAATAAATAAAGATGTTAAATAATCCGGAACAATTCCGGTTAAGAGTAAAAAGCTTTTCTCACACTGCCACCAACAATCCGGAACAATATTGATGATACTGATGACTTCAGGATCATTAACCTCGTATTTTGCAATAACAGATTCAATGCCTGCAAGTACACGTCTTGCATGTGGAGATAAGGTAGGACGGGTACAGCTCAACATATCTCTTGCGGCATCAAACCTCCGAGTATAAGGCCGACGTGGGTAGACAGAGGACGATGATGATGACGACGCTTGGTTGACAAGTCGGACTGCTTCACGCCTCTTAATCCAATAATCCCTGCGATGTTCAATGGATCCTTTAATCAATGGGTGATGATCAGCGGGAACTACGGCAAGAGCCTCCTCCTCATCTGCAATCAATTTTGTAAGGGTCGTTTCATCGTTGGGAAGGTTAACTGCTGCCATTGATGATATTAATTTTAGGGTAGTTATGAAATATTTAAAGGAGGGGTTTTGAGGTTGTATTTATAGAGGGGTTATGCTGCCATTGATGATGTTCAATGGATGCTTTAATCAATGCTGGTTCTGCTGTTGTTTATTCACGGGTTTGGACTGCAATATCTTTTAATTAAAAATAATAATATTGATCAATAACAACGGTTATTGGTACAAAAACCCGTTGTTATTACGCAATAACAACGGTTATTGATACAAAAACCCGTTGTTATTACTAACCACAACGGTTTTCGTTACCACAACCGTTGTGATAGGGTTACTGCACATTGCAGTAAATGCATTGACTGCACATTGCAGTAAATGCATTGACTGCATATTCACACATTTACTCAATCAATAACGTACTGCATGCATGTGAATGTATAGTCGTTTTGGGAACCAATGCATGCATGTGAATCAATGTCTTCATGTGAACCAATGCATGCATGTGAATAAATAACTCCAATAAATAACTCTCTATAAATACAGCCTCAATACAAGCCGGTTATCAACCACATACAAAATTCCCAACTCTAATCAATATCATATTTGCTAAACCATACAAAATTTCCCAGCCTCAATACTAACATCAACCATACAAAATGTCTGGAACTTTTACTAAACCATATTCTTGCATCATGAAAGAAATGCCTTGTCATATTGAGGGTGGCTACGTTGTGTGTAAAAGTTACAAAAAAACTCCGTGATACGCTTATTCGAAATGGCTATTTAATCAGGAAGATGTGGCCAAATTATCATCGCAGGCACTTTACAGGGGAACTCGTTTTCGAGTTTGGGATGTCGGATGCTCATCGTGCGTCCGCATTCAAACTGGCAAGAATGTTTGACAAGGCCGGGCATGGGCGAAAAGATTTTATTGAGAGCACGGACCACCAGCCTGGGCCATATCTATGGGTGGCTTTCGAACATGACCGTTACTGTTGGCCAAATGGGGTCGACCTCGTTGAAGTGACCCAGGTAGAGCAGTGGGAAGGGTTGGCTCTGGCCGAGGCTGACCCGATTGATGCATATGCTCTAGTGGTGGCAGCTATCCGGGAGATTTACCCGGACTCAATTTAATTTGTTGTTGTTGTTTGGTTGTAGTTGTTTGGGTGTTTGGTTGTTGTTGTTTTGGCGCCATTTGTGTGTGGCGCCGTTTGAACTTATTATTTAATAATATTAATGTTGATACGTTAATTTGTTTTTTGACTTAAGTTTAGAAGTAATTAACCTAATTCAATTCAAAGCTATTCAATCGATAAAGCAAAATTAGAATTGAATGACATTCAGGAAATGACATTAACAAATTTGCTAATAATAAACGACATTGAATTGGTGAAAAACATAAACGACATTCAGGAAATGACATTCACAAAGTCAAGAAATAGTTCACAAATTCACAAATTAAAAAATAATAAGGGAGATGATGACAGAAAAATGATCATTTCCTTTAATAGATCTTTGTGATAGAGTTTTTGTGTTGCAGTACAGTCGTATTATTAGTGTGTGTTTCCTATCTACAAATATTGACAACGGTTATCATAAACAAACCGTTGTGATAGAGTAATGACTACGGTTATAGTATCATACCCGTTGTAATTAGTAAACACTATGACAACGGTTTGGGATTAATAACCGTTGTTATTACTAACCACAACGGGTATATTTACAACAACCGTTGTTGTTGCTTACGTTTATTTTTTTTTTAATTATAATTATAAGAGACAGCAATATCATAAGTACTATACACTGCAATAATAATCAGCAGAAACCAACAAAGACAGCAATATCATAAGCACTATACACTGCAATATCAGCAGAAACCACAACATGGAGACTGTATAATGAATGACCAAAAGCTAAATAATTTGGGAATCTTCAACAATGACCAAAGCTAACAAAAACTAAAGACAATACCACCTCAGGATCGGGGACGTTTCTTGCCCGACATAGTTTCTTAGTTAACCCAAATACCTTCACCATGATCATCACGCATATAGATGCTTTCAATGTTATCATGATCAGTGTCAACATTGTCGAAATAAGATACAGTGGAAGAGTGATACATTCCCTCAAACACGACATCCTGATCATTATCCCCACCATTATCGGGTGCACCCCGTCTACTCCTTATAGATAGTACAACAGACCACTTCTTATCCATAGGATCGATGACATAGAACACTTGTTTAGCTTGGGATGCCATTATGAAAGGATCATCCTTATTATTGCGAACCTTATCCAAATTGACCAACGTAAATCCCATTTTATCCTTTCGAACACAATTGTTGTTGTTATCAACCCAGTTACATCGAAACAGAGGTATTGTGAAATCAATGTAATCTAATACCAATATTTCTTGAATAACACCATAATAAAGGCATTTTCCCCAAATAGGGGTTTTATCTTTTGAAGTAGCAAAGTGCATTGCCTCAAATTCAGAACTCACACCACTATTTTGCATTGTGCTCAACTCATCTTGCTCGCGGGTGTAAAAAGTATAACCATAAATAGCAAAACCGCTGAAAAAAGTGGCACTGGCATTTGGACCTAACCCAAGACGTAG
>JAIUZE010072375.1:0-23649 GCA_022085475.1 Heliosperma pusillum
GGGTTAGCTTTGTCGCGTGTAGTCGATCAGTCTGGGCTAGGGATGTTTTCCTACCTCGTGGTATAGACTCGAGTTACAGAAGTCTTCTATTGACTGTACTAAGAACTTATGCCTGTTTGTAGAAGTATTGGTCTTTCATGTTTGATGATTCTATGAGTTGTAGAAGGTGAGATGCAAGCCGGCTAAGATTGATAGAGTTTGGATTACCGATTGTTAACTGATTCACATGATTACGTGTTGAGTAGGGTTTGAGTGTATCACGGCCATGTTTCTGAGAGGAACCTCTGAGCTAGCATACCAGCTTCCCTACCTCGAGTTATAGATTATTATCGGTTTCACATGATAGCTTTCACATGCTAGGTTATTTGTTATTTATCTGTTTCATAACATGAAAAGCATATCATATATGTTTAAGTTTTGTATTTTCCATATACATTGCTTTTATGTTATTCATGTTTCATTAAACTCGACATTTCGTGGCGGGGAGAACTCGGAGTTACTCCCCACTGACTGTGGCTTCCGTGTTTATATTTAATGCGGTCGAACAGGTGGTGATGCATATTTTGGGGTACATGACGAGCTAGCGAGCGAAGTATTTACCTTGGACCTATATTTTGGTTCTTAGATTGTATATTATTATACACTAGTTTTATTTCCGTATTTATACGGGAGATATGTCTCCCGTCTTGTATAATTCTTATGTATAATATAAATTTTCTTTGGTAATGAACCTTTTTATTTATGACACCCTTCGTTATGTATTTAAATTATTTTTTTTCTTTCCGCAAATTTGAGGGTGTCACAAAAAATTACTTCTAGTTTTTGTGAAAGTAATTGTATGATGATCATGTAGAGAAGAAGAGTTTATATAATACTCTTCTCCTCTCCTCTTGGCCGTGCAAGTAGGTAGTATAGTAGAGGTAGGAGTCTCCCTCTTTTTCTTCTACTTGTTTTTGCTAAATAGAGTCAAGATAGGAGTCTTCCCTTATTTATTTATTTAATGTATAATATGTGTATGTATTATTATTGTCATTTATGTTGTCACATATTAATAAGTCCATACAACATCTTGTAGTAGATTTATTAATACCGGTCTGACATCATTTATTATGACAATATCGTATAATATATACGTCAACTATAAATATCGTATATTTATAATTTGCTAATTAAATATAACAGTTTATATTTAATTACGAATTAACTTTTAATTCGTTTAAGCTTACATTATTTAATCGTATTAAATAATTACATTATATACATTAATTAGATATAACAGTTTATATTCAATTACGAATTAACATTTAATTCGTCTCAGCTAGTATTATTTAATCGTATTAAATAATCGTATCATCATTACATTTACTAACCTTTTAGTCATATACATCGACTAACCTTTTAGTCATATAAGGCATCAATATGATCATATTTTTCATATAATCATATCTCTCAAACACATCCTTTAGGTGTGACCTTTAGGGACCAGTTGATCACCGCCATTAAAATGACAATAACGTCAAACTTCTAGCAAGCCAACCGTTATCGATAAACGTTAATCAACTGATAAGAATACTAAGTATGCCCTGTGAACGTGTAAGAGATTTATACACGTTATCACACTAACTGTAGAGGACACTAGCTCCAACAGAATCAACATGAAACTATTTTTTAGTTAACTTTTAACATAAAAATGTATAATAACTCGGTTTAAAAGCCAAAAATCAAAATAATTAGCAAATAAATACCTAAAATCACGAAATTTGATCACAAATATTTTGAAGTCATTAGGTATAGATGCACTAAATATTTTCGTCCAAATCATATTTTAACTCAAATATTTAATTTATTAGTTATCTTATAACTTTAATAAAAATATCCAAAATGAATATGCATGCTACAAGCTAGCTCTGATACCACATGAATGTCCATAGACCCTAATTGGAATCCTATAATTAGATTAATAAATTACTTGTTAATTTAGTTGATTTTATAATCTATGTAACATGCATGAAAAATAAAGACATTATATAAAAGGGTTAGAAATTTCCTCACATTGATAAGGAAGTAAGAACAATACCGTATTATTGTCTTAGCAATTTCTACCGAGCTAGGATGATCCTCCTAAAACCCAAATATTCAAATTAGAAGATCTCGTTTTGTTGCACCAAGGCCTAATCTCAAATAAGTATGAGTAGTACTAACTAGATACTACAAATACAACTTAGTTGAATATGTAAATATATATTACTAACTCTTAGTAATAATATAAGTACACTAGATCTTAAATTACTAACTAATTAGTAAGGATTTTCTAGTATATTAGAGTTTTCTAGAGAAAAGGATGATTTTGTGTATGAATACAAGTAAGTCTAAAATGAGTAACAAAATTGCCCATTTAAGGCCATGATGGCCGGTCATCATGTGAGGAGAGAGGAGTGTTTTTTTCAATTTTGTTGATGCTCAAATCATCATAATTTAGGGTAAGACAAAAAGTGACCTTGAGAAGGCAAACATAGAAAAGAACAAAAGCAACTCATGAGCCTATTTTGCCTTCTCTTAGTCGGTCATGGTACCCATAAATGGGTCCATTTTGGTTCTTATACTTGTCTTACAAATATGTGTAAATATCCACTTGATCATCTTATATGATTTAAGTGTTTTCCAATTTATTTTGTCTAGTGACACTCTACATATATACATGTACTCTTACATAAATATATGACTTGTAAAAATACTAATTATATTAGTCAATTAGTACGTATTTAGCTAACTAACAATTAAATACTAAATCCCGTCTCAAGAAATTTATTAATCAATTATCGTATAATCGAGTAATAATTTAACGATGCGAGTTCAAAACTCATTCTCTCTATTAAAACTCAATCGACCAACTTTTAGTCAATTTATATTCAAGTGTCCAATTAAACCGTATCGTATACTAATAATTAGTCGTATATTTGAGCTTCGTCTCTTTAGGTGTGACCGAAAGAGATCTGTTGATCACCGCCATCATACGACAATAACGTCAAACTCTAGTCAGCCAACCGTTATTAATTTACGTTAATCAACTGACTAAAACATACAAATAGTCAATAAATATCCCGATTATATTCCATAATGAGATTTATTATGTGGCGCACTATTGTGGAGGGCACCTACTCCAACAACATCTTCTTATTTGGAACGAGGTGTGTTGTAAGGCTCGCCAGCCATTGAATAGGGTGCGTTATGTGGCTCGTCAGCCGTTTGAATAGGGTGCGTCTTGAGGCTCGCCAGCCACTGAGAAGATATCATATGTGAGAATCTGCATGTCTCTGTCCTCAGGCGAACTCTCGTCAGGGAAACATATATATCTGTAAAATACTGTTGTACTGGATATACGAAAGACTCTGTGAGGAGCGAATCATTCCGGGGAATCTTCTCGGTTGTGGCGAGCAACATCCTGATGGTAAAGGACGAGCCCACGGATTGTATTTCCGGAAGGGATGTCCTGCTTGGATGATAATATCATGTGACGGTTTTGACGCCTGTCAAAGCGCGGGTCTTGGAAAAGAACCAAGCACGTGAAATAATATGTCGGAGAAGAGGCGCACAAGATTTAGGCCCATAAATAACAAATTTGTAACGAACATTCAAATTAAAGAGAAAGCATGTTGGGGAATAGGCGCAGCATGAGCTGCGATCTTTGGAAGAGGCGCAGCAACTGCTGCGTCATTTCCAGGGCTTGTCCCTGTCTGAGTAAAAGCGCGACAGACGAAGTCCCCATTTCATAATTCTAAACATAAAACATTCAAAACTATCTCAAATTCCAACAAAAATCCGTCAGACTTGATCAAATCGAGCCATAAAACATGACTAATCGTGGTATGTATCTTATCTTTGCTTTCAATTCTTGCGTTTGATTGAGTTAGAGTCAAAAATTAGGATTCCTGTCCTTGAATATTTCAAAAATTTGGGGGTTTGCCTCCATTTGAGTTGTATGATAAAAATTGATACTAGAAATGAATAATTGACATTTTTAGGAACATAAACATGTATTCTTTTTGCGTTTTCGTCAGGTTTTAAACAAATGAGACGGTTTCACAGGTAATTTAAAAATCGCTTCGAAAACACCCATAGGATTGGTCATTTTGGATGAAATTTGATGTTTTCGAACCCTTGTGTAATGGGTAAACTTGATGTGGTGTTGAATTTTTTATTTATGACAACTTCTGCAGGACTCTCTTCTGGGGCATAATCGCTATTATAGCGAAATGCTGCCGAATTTGTGACTCAAAGCCGTGACTAGGCTTTGCATTAAACTTGACTTGACCCAACCTCTACATGCGTAGTCGGGGTTTGGAATAAATGGCCAAAGATGGCCGAAAAAGTTCCTTTTAGAGCTTGAAAATACTTGAAATATCTTGAAAAAATTCTTGAAATGACTTGACCAGGCTTCGGTTTTGCAGGTAATGTTCCTTCTACGTCGAGGGAAGCCCCTATGGATGTAGACCCTGAGCCCTATTCTTCTAACGTGGGAGAAGAGATACCGGCATAGGTGTTTGAGAAGGCCGAGGAGGGCCAACATAGGACGAGGTGAACGCCAGCTAGTGGGTGCACCTGAGTGGGGCGAGAAATAGGATGGTAGACATCTCATTTGGGCGGCGGAGACACACTTGTCTTACCAGACGGCGCGGAGTATGGAAGATTCTGTTTGTCACTCTTCGTATCCGTTTTCCATTTCATTTCTCATTTACATAATACTAATGATGACTTTTGATTTGAATTGATGCAAGATGCAGGAGACATGAGGTCCTTCTCCGACTATACGACGATGAAGAAGGCCTGTGAGAGACTGGCGGAGGAGGAGAGGGCCCTCGTTGAGTTAGGAGCCCTTGGAGACTTGGTCAGGGCTTGGAGGATGATCAAGGCGAGGACGATTTGGGCTAACCTTAGCCTGATTCGGGCCTTTCTTGACCAATACATAGACACGACTTTGACCTTCCATATGCTTTTCGGAGAGGTCGGGGTCAAGTTGTTGGATTACGGCACAATCTCGGGTCTACCGTGTGGAGACGAGACCTTGGAGTGGCCGTTGATGGCCATGAGTGCAGATTGGGAGGAGGCGAGGAGGTTGATCGACTGGAACCTGCCGGCAGAGACGGCTAGCGTTCCCGGGTTGGTTCCAAGCTTTTACATCAGGGACTACTTCGTGGGTAGGACCTCGGCGAGAGTGAGGATAGGCGGGGAGATGGTGCCTCCTCCTCCTTGTACAGGTGAATAGAGGGCTCGCCTCTGGTTGTGGTGGTTCTTGTCTTCGATTTACTTCGGAGACAATGGGGAAAGGTTGTCGACGAAGCCTTTTCCTTTCCTGTTTGACTTAAGTAGCCTAGGTCAGTGGGGCTGGGTTACTCCTGGCCCTTTGCGATCCTCAGACACTACATGAGGGCCATGGTTCGACCGAAGCTGATGGAGAAGGGGACCTCTTCTACTACTGCTGGTCCTAGGCTTTTGTTGGAGGTATGAACCTTCCTTTTTTGCATTCATTAAAGGATCAATAAATCATACTGATTGAGAGACCAATATTTCATTTGCAGGCGTGGATGTACTCCTACTTTCCGGGATTCGCGCCCAAGAGGACGGAGCCGGAGCCGAGAGCGTACCCAGCTGTGAGGGACTGGGTGATGTGTCGCAGGAAGAGCTAGCTTTCTTCTTACGATGTTTGTCGGAGGGGCGTGAATGCCCTGCAGTTGGAGCACGTAAGTACCTCTAATTCTTTCTTTTTTATCTTTTATTTGGAAACGATCATAAGAATGACCCCTTTGTTTCTTCATTTTAGTGGGTTCCCAGACCTTGGAAGGACTACTCGGACGCTCCGACTTTCGTGGCCGAGGTCATGCGTCCTAGGAGTTTGAGTCGGTTGTTGCTGAGGACGCCCATAGTACATGTGTGGTACCTGGGCGAGCGTTTGACTCGGCAGTGCTCTCGTGACACCTTCATGGTCCCCATCGATCCTCCAGGGTTGATGTTTAGGGAGCCTTCTAACCCTGAAAGAGAGGCTGACTTGGTTGGCGCGAGTCGGGACGCCCTCCATCTTCCTAGCGAGGAATATTCCGAGTTCGTTCACCGGCGACAGGCGTAATGGTCGATCGTGTTAAGCATTGCTTGTTCCTTTTTTTTTTTAATTGAATTAATTTGAGAAGTGACGAACAATCGTTAATTAAAGAGCCACTTGATCTTTGCAGGAGATCAGGGTGGCGGCGTCAAGCCCCTACCTTACCCTGAGGTGCTGGAGTACACCGACGCGGCCGGATTCACGACGATCTCAGAGCTCTGCGATTTTAGCGAGGCGGTGACTGATGCTGGCTTGGAAGAGTGGCATCACCTAGTGAGGAGGGTAAGCCTCTAACTTTTGTTATATTCATTGCATAGGAATGCGTTTGATTTGACCCTTATTTACATTTGAATACAAGTGGCAGCGTCTCAGCACGTAACGTTGTGGAGGGTAGCCAACCGGTTGCGGGCTATGACCATCGAGGTGCTCTTAATTAGGTGGTCGGGATCGACAGGTATGAACCACTCATTCCCTTTCCATCTTATCGTATCTTTTTGTATTTTGAAATTAAATGATTGAAATGAGGCCTTTCTTCACAAAGAGACTTGGAGCGGGAGTTGGCGGAGTCCCAGGAGGAGACGGCTCGTCTTTCGAGGGAGTAGGAGGCCAGGGACGTTGATATTGCCGATGTTGAGGCGACTGTAACCGAGCTAGGTTGCAATGAGGATTAGTTGTCTTTTTTTTGCTGTTGATTTGTACATTTTGGATTGTTTTTGTACATTTTTGATTTTGACTTTGTCTTCGACGAGATCCCCAGTTTGATGTAAATGCCTCCTTTTGTTATATCTGATGGCCTAAGTGCCTTTGCTGTTGGGCGTTCTGATCCTGTAGGTTAGTCTAAAAACATGTTTGGTAGATGACGGTTTCTGCCGTCATGCTGCCGAACATCATATAGAACTTACATAATTTACATGTAGCATATTGGTGGCCTCAACTGACGCAAAATAAAAAAAGATTGCCCGAAAATGGCAAAATAATGCAAAAATGTGCGAAAATGACCGGATATTAAGGAGGGATACCCCCTAAAAAAGAATTTTAAAAGAAATGCATAAGTGTAAAAAACTGTAGGAAATGAGCAAAATGACGACCGTATAGTAGGGAGGGCTACCCCCTAAAAAAAGGATAAAATAAATGTGTAAGTATTGAAAGAATGGAAAGAAAGAGGAGTGAAATGATTTCCCTAAAAAAAGAAAATGAAAATGAATAAGTGTGCTCATTTGGCGGCCATGTTGACTTTCGTCTTGAAAAGCGAACTCGACAAGGATTTGGAAATTCTAGATCTTGGCAATTCGGCGTATTACAAATCCACATCCTATATGAATAGGATATTATAGTCGGGCATAAGTTAGGAAAGATCCAAAGTTGGAAATCGTGACAAAAAGCCTGGGGAAGAGGCGCATCAGGAGCTGCGACTCTTCGAAATAGCGCAGCTCAAGCTGCGTCATTTCGTGGGTTAGTCCGTCCTTGATTGAAATTAGGGAAGAGCGAATAGTATAAATAGAGACGTCAGGAAAGCTACTTATTTACGCAATTCTTCTTCTATCATCCGTCTATCACATAAAAGCTCTCTAAACCTAAGAAAATTTTCAAAATCATGGATGCCTTTGAAAACCGTCTCCAAGAGGGGACGAATGAGTTTACAAATGTTGAGAAACATGATATGGGTGCTTTCAATCTAGGATCGATCTTGAGTCTAAAATTGGTGAAGGTTGTGAGGGCTTTCTTGGATGCTTGTCTTGAGTATTGGGACCCGAATTTGTATGTGTTTGCCTTTCATGGAGGCGATATATGTCCCTTTCCTGAAGAAATAGCTGCCATTGGACCGGAAGATGTACCATCTATACCCCTTAGCTCCCAAGGATATAAGAATAAATTCAGGGACCTTCTTCGATTGACCAAAGCTGAGATAGAACGTTATGTGACCTCAAAAGGTGTTCGTGTGCATGACTTTGTTGATCGATTTATAAATAGGGAAGACCCTTCTATATCATATGTTGCGAGACGTAGGGCCTTTGGATTTTGCCTACTTCATTAGTATATCTTTCAAGGTCATGTTGACAAGGAGATGAGAGGAGATCCTCTTTTCCTGAGCCTAGTAGAACAAATGGAGTTGCGCAAGAGCCCACCATGTCTTTGCTTAAAGGAAAACATTCTTGGTTTGGATAATAGAAAGATGAACCGAGAGTTTTCGTATCTGGGAAGTCCCATTATTTTTCAGGTAAGAACTTTTCTTTTTTTTGTATCTCAACTGTTTGTTTCTTTTCTTGGCTTTGGATAACAACATGTTTTTTTTTTCTTTCTCTTTTTTTTCGTTTTTTTTTTTGTTTTTTTTTTGTTTTTTTTTGTTTTTTTTTTCTGCTGATATGGTTGATGGAACGGCTGCAGTTGATCAAGCCCCCAGTTAATGTGCCAGGATATCGTGCTCGATCAATTGCTATGAGAACCAGGCTATACATGGTGGACTTCACCCGGATATACAACTATTGGGAAAATAAGATGAAGAGTGAAGGTGGCCTGCTGATTCAATGGATCGTGCCATGGTGGCATCTCAGGTCAGTCAATGGAGTATCATCTTTGGATCCAACTCGGTCAGTTCGCATTCCTGGCTTGGAATTTATGATATGTGTATTTCCGGAGAGATTGTTGAGGCAAGTGGGCCTTAAACATAAAATTCCGAGACTTGATACCGTTCCCCAGTCTTCCTTGGCATATACTGCAGAGTCTTGTCAACAATGGGCCACTACGTGCACTCAAAGAAACATGTGGTATATACCCGTTCCAGTTGGCTCTTCATGGGTATCTGGCTCATACTTGCAATTGAGAAAGGCTAGTACCCCCGAAAACGTGAGAAGCTGAGGAAACACGAGCCTGTAGATTATAAGATTCGCGGAGTTGCTAAGGAAACCCAAAAGTATTTGACTGAAGGGGAAGAAGAAGTCGGATTCCTATTTGTTTGTCTAGCAAAGAAACTGAAGACAACTCCTGCCGTGTGGATGGTGGTAGATAGATATGGTAAGGCTAGACCGCGAGAAAGACCTTGGTTATTAGGTCAGAGATAGCATAAGAGCGCTCGACTCATGGTCGAGACAAGAAGAATGACAAAGGCGACAAAGGCAAAGGAAAGATGGAAGAATAGCCTTAGTCATTATCATATTATTTATTATTATTTAAGTTGTAATAAATGGCAGGGTTTTTAGAATCCTAGCCTAGTTTTATTTGAGCATTTATTTTATGTATGTGGCGTATTACTATTATTAATGGGATAATGAATAACATATGAGATTAGTTAAAAAAACTGTTGAGATCTTCCTTTATAATTCTTATCGAATTTTAAATGCAAACGCATATGTCCTTCTATTTACATTTAAACTAATGATGGGTTGAATCCTGTGAAGGATTGCCTACGTATTCAAAAAAATGAAATCAAACCATGCGCGTAGTTCGAAAAAAATGTAAAAGAATAATAGTTCGAAACAAGAGCTTGTAATGAACTTAGAAAAAGGTAGCATATTCTTTTACTTACTCATAAATGAAGTACAATTCAGTTTATTTGATGACATGAGGATATCCAAATGTCAAAATGCAAGAGCAAAGCGACATTAATTTTAACTGGCTAGGGGCCGGTTTTATTTCGTGTCGCACGAGCGGCATGTGGGTTACGCGAGGTGCGTTTGTGTTTTTTGTTTATGACATATGTTAAGGGTAGTACCGTTTCAATTGGTCTAGATTGGTGGGTTTAGCGAATTCGTTCCCATCTAAGTCTGTGATTCTAACCGCACCCCCAAGAGTATGGATTTGACTAAGAAAGGTCCAGCCCAGTTAGGTTTGAATTTTCCTCGTGGATCAATAGGTAGGACAGCTCTGACTGATTTGAGCACCAAATCCTCTAATTTGTTGTTCCTGGAGTTAACTCGTTTATTAAAGGCTCGTTCGATACGTGCCTGATATGTTTGTACATTATGTAATGCGCGCAGCCTTCGCTCGTCCAAGAGGACAAGTTCATCATATGTATCTTTCTTCCAATCAGCTTCCGGAATTTGACTTTCCAAAAGAATACGTAGAGATGGGAATTCCAGCTCTACTAGTTGTACAGCTTCCATCTCGTAAGTCAAATAGACAGGATTGCCCCCAGTGGGTGTCCTAACTGAGGTGTGATAGCCCCATAATGCGAAGGGTATTTTGCTTGGCCAATCGCGGTAATTGTCGATCATTTTCTTGAGGATTGTGACAACATTCTTGTTAGCTTCTTCTACCGCGCCATTAGTATGAGGTCGGTAAGGCGAGGAATGATGTTGCTTGATTTTGTATTTGGCTAGCAATTGCTCAGATGATATTGTTTTGTGTGAACTTTGCCACATTTTTAGCGTTGAGATTAGTGTAGGACGCTGCTTCGACCTATTTAGTGAAATAATCGATAGCTACCAAAATGAAACAGTGACCTCTTGTTCCGGTTGGGGTGATCATTTCAATGATATCGATTCCCCACGCATAAAATGGCCAAGGAGAGGTCATGGTGTAAAGCATCGAGGGAGGAACATGATGCACGTTCCCGAAGATTTGGCAATTATGGCAGTGGCTGACGTACTTAATACAATCCGACTCCATTGGCGTACTGTAATATCCTAGACGCGTAATTTTCTTTGCCATCATGGGTCTGCTCATGTGGGGACCGCATTCTCCATCATGAGCTTATTCCATTACCTTTTGTGCTTGCGAACGATCAAGTTAACGCAAGATGACATCAAGAGGTGTTCTTTTGTACAACTGTCCTTGCACGAGGAGGTTTTTCAGAGGCTAGGAGTCGTATGGCGCATTGCCCTCTCTTTTCTATTTCTGGTGGGTGTACCATTGAGTTTGAAGTTTAGAACAGTTTGGAACCAGGGTTCCTCAGAGCTTTCTTCTTCATCTGTAAGCTGGTACACATAGGCTAGTTCTGACCGTCGTTCGATACATAAAGGCATTTCGTTCATGTTGTCTGGCATATTGATCAAGGCTGCAATTTTAGCAAGAGCGTCTGTGAACCGATTCTCTTCGCGAGGTAGATGTTGATAAGTGACTTGAGGAAACAATTGGGCGACCTGATCTATTCTAGCCTGATAGGGTGCTAGACATTCACTTCAAATTTTCTATGATCCTGTAAGTTGGTTAATGATCAACGAAGAGTCTCCATGAACTCGAAGATTCTTAATGCCTAAATTGATTGCTGCTTGTAGGCCAATGAGGCAAGCGTCATATTCTGCTGCGTTATTTGTCACCTCGAAGTCGAGTTTGACAGATAGTGGTGTATGCTCACCTTCAGGAGAAATGAGCAATAATCCCACTCCAAATCCTCTTAACTTTGATGCGCCATCAAAATAAAGGTCCTAGGAGTCTACACAAGTGTGTAGTATGTCCTCGTCTGGAAATGACCACATGTATAATGATTGGGCCTCATTGATAGGATTATCTGTGAAAACATCAGTAACGGCGCGTCCCTTTATGACTTTCAAAGGTACATACATGAGATCAAACTCTAAGAGCATTAAGGTCCATCTTGCCAAACATCCGTTGAGAATGGGTTTCTCGAAGAGGTATTTGACGGGGTCCATTTTTAGAGTACACCTTGACGGAGTAGCTAAGCATGTAGTGGCGTAGCTTCTTTGTTGCCGACACAAGAGTGAGGCATGTCTTTTCTAGGGTTGTATATTTACACTCATATTATAAGAACATCATGAAAGTCCATAGACCTTAATTAGACTCCTCTAATTAGTTACTAAATTACTTGTTAATTTAGTATTTAATGATCTAAGTAACATGCATGCAAATATAAAGACATTTATATAAAAGAAGAAATTTCCTCACATTGAAATGGAAAAGATATGGGCACAACAAGAACTCCTTCTTGTTGTTCTTGAGCTATTATATAGATGATCCTCCAAAAATCTCCAAACTAGAAGATCTCCTTTAAATTGCACCCAAGACTAACCCAAATAAACTTAACTTATTATTAACTAGATAATAAGAAAAGTTACACTAATATTAAAATATACTACTACTATAGTAATACTTGGTGAATATTAGTGTATGAGAGTTTTAGAAAGATTAGAGGATTTTAGTGAGATAAAGCAAAATAAGAAAGAATGAACCACAAAAAAGAAAACCATATTGCCGTTTTATAGGAAATATGGCCGGTCCTCTTAGCCCTCACAAGGGACTATTTTTGCTTATTTTAATTCACATGCAAAGTGGTAGAGTGTAGTGTTGAGTGAAATGAGTTTAGGTTTACTATTCATGTCATAATCACATGTAACTTGTGAGCATGAACAAGAGCAACCACCATCACTTCCCACTACTACATGACCGGCCACTAGTGGCCTTATATGGTCCATTTTGGTTTTTGATATTTGTCCCACAAATACTTATTAATCATATGCTTAATTATCTTGTATAATTAAATGTTAATTTGATCATATAACAATTATATGACTCAAATAAATAAATAATATGTACTTAACATTTTAAGTAATATTTTACCATTATATCAATATATAATGGGTCCCACAATGCTTAGTTAATTTATTTTACAACTCCTTGTAAATATAATTAACTAATTAGCCTCTATCTGTAAAACCTCAACTAATTTAGTAAATTAACGATTAATTACTAAACTAAATCTTATTTAATCATATTAAAATAAGATATAAATTTATTAGTCAATTATCGCATAATTGAAAAATAAGTTTAATCGAATTTGAGTTCCTAACTCAATTTCTAACTATTAACTCTCGTATATATATCAAATATATGTAATGGACTAATCAACTGTATCATATACAATTAATTAGTTACTATTTGGGTTTCATCCTATAGGTGTGACCGAAAGGGATCAGTTGATCACCGCCGTCATACGACAATAACGTCAAACTCTAGTCAGCCAACCGTTATTGATTTACATTAATCAACTGACTGATCATATATATATAGTCAATAAATATCTCAATTATATTCCTTAATGAGATTTATTATGTGGCGCACTATTGTGGAGGATACCTACTCCAACACTTTTTACTAAGGTAGTAGATAGCGCTTTCTTCTTTATCAACAGTCTGTGCAAGCATAGCCCCCATGGTTGTTTCTGTGACTGTGAGATATAAACCAAGAGGTTGATCTCGTTGGGGAGGTATTAACACTGTTGGCTTAGCCAATATCTCCTTCATCCTGTCAAATGCTTTTTGACAGTCGTCATCCCATATGATATGATCTGTTTTCTTTAGCTTTTTGAAAATAGGTTCGCAGATCCTAGTGAGTTTCGATATGAACCGGCTCACATATTGTACTTTGCCCAGGAATCCTCTAACCTCCTTCTCTGTTTGGGGCTGCGGCATTTCGATTAAGGCTTTGATCTTGGATGGATCAATTTCTATTCCCCTCTGGCTGACGACATATCCCAGAAGTTTGCCTAATGTTACTCCAAATGCACATTTCTGAGGATTGAGTCTCATGTTGTGTTTGCGCAATCTGAGGAAGAATTTGCGAACGTTGACGATGTGTCTCTTCATGTCCTTGGACTTGAAAATCGTATCATCTACGTACACCTCTACTTCTTTATGCATCATATCATGTAACTATAAGTTTCTTAAACTCAATATTAGACATTTCTAATATCATCATATGATTAGTTTACTCATTAAACGAATGGATCTTATGCATGCATAACTAAAATACAAAGAAGGAAGAAGAAATTGTACCTTACATTGATTTGAACGGATTTTGGGCAAAAATAGGACTCCTTCCTACTTTGTTCTTGAGCTCAAAATATAAGGATGATTTTCTAGTTCTTAGAATAAGAACACTCCAACTAGTTGCACCCAAGACAACCTCTAATACACTACAAAATACTACACTAGTATGATATTGTAGTAGCCCTTAAGAAAAAATTAATACCACTATTACTACTCTTAGTAATCTTGTATTAATATAAGAACTTGAATTTATTTGAAACTTCTTTAAGTTTTTAGTGTGAGAATTCAATTTAAGAGAGATATGTATATATTTAGAATATGTTATCAAGTGAATGCAACAAGAGGAAAAACACTCCTCTTATGCACTCACTTGGCCGGTCATAGGCTCCCATGGGGAAGGGTGTTGCTTTTTCTTTTTGTCTTCACAAGACAATAGATTAGGCTAGAAATAGGCTAGGTAATCATGTGATCTAATTCTCAATTAGAACACCTAATCAAGCCTAAAACCCTACCCTTGTAGCTCCCAAAAACCGGTGCCATATATGTAAAATGGAGTCCATTTTATTTTTATAATTTGTCATTTGTCACATATGTGACATGTGACATGTAACATGTAATTAAGCTTATAAATGTACATTTAACTAATTTAAATGCAATTTCATAACAAATAAATTAGACTTAACATTTTAAGTCACATTTTATAATTACATGTAAATAAAATGGGTCCTCTCATATTTGGTTAAATAATCTACAACAGTTTGTAATTATAATCGACCAATTTCACTTATCTCAAATGTTTCATAAACATAATGCATTCTTAGTAATATAACAATTAAATAACTAAAATGAATCTTATTTAATCATATTACAATAAGATATAATTCTCACTTTAAACCTGTTCAATTTAAGGGATTAATTAATCTGTATCGCTATACAATTAATTAATGTACATGATTAGGGGATTGTCCTTTAGGTGTGACCTCAAGGGATCAACTGATCACCACCGTCATACGAAAGTAACGTAAACTCAATTGAGCCAATCGTTACCGATTTATGTTGACCAGTTGAATAGAATATTCATCATCGCTTTGTATCTGTTATTGAGATTTAATTATATGATCGCACTATTGTTGAGGACACTTACTCCAACAGTAACAATGTGGTCGCAGTACGTTGATATGTAACTCCGGCATTAATTAGCCTAAATGGCATAACCGTGTAGCAATATGTGCTCCGTTAAGTGACAAAAGATGTCTTATGCATATCTTCCTTGGCCATTTTGAGCTGATTATACCCGAGATACCCATCCATCAAGGATAAAAACGCGTGATCTTCTGTATTATCTAGCAATATGTCGATATGTGGTAAACGGAAATCGTCCTTGGGACTTGCTTTATTCAAGTCTCTTAAAATCAACACAAACCCGAATTCGCCCATCCTTGTTAGGTACAAGGACTACGTTAGGCACCCAGTCAGAGTACTCGAAAACATTTATGATCCCGGCTTTGAATTTCTTATCGACTTCTTCTTTGATCTTAAGAGCCTATTCAGTCCTCATACGACGAAGCTTCTACTTTACACCTTTGAAACCTGGTTTGATTGGAATTCGGTGTTCAGCAATATCTCTATAGATCTCTGGCTTATCCTTGTAAGAACAAGCGAAAGCGTATTTGAACTCGTGTAGGAGTTCGACGAAATTGGCCTTTTCGGTCGGGTTTAGAGTCGTCCCTATCCTAAGCTCTCGGTTACTACGTCGATAGGTTCGGTATTTTCTATGACTGGTGCCCCTTCCCCATCTTGCGGTATTTCTTTAATTACAAAGGGAGGTCATTCGATTAATTCTGGGTCAGGATCATCCTCATTATCATTGTAAATAAAATTGCATTCAGAAAAACACAAGGAGTAAGCAGAATCCGATTTTTTCATATTAAATTTTGGAAATAGCTGAAACAAAGAGGCCATATATTCAGTAGTCAGTGGCGCTAATGGAACAGCTGTTGGGACATCCCCCAAGCTGCTGTTAGTATTTGATGCTACGTTAGGAGAAACAAAGGGACTGGGGATAACAACTGGAGGAGACTCTCTAGGAACATCGCTAGACTCGGACTCTGACTCCGACTCTGACTAGAATTCATTGTCTTCTGGTTCTCCTTTGAACATCTCTCCTTCTCCTGTAGTGACCTTGAAGAGCTTTCCTTGATTTCTATTCCACTTGATCAACTTTCTCCATCCTTTTGGTTGACTTGAGCCAGCGTCGGTGATTAATATTGTAGGGTTGAAATGATTGTCCTGAAGTATCATGGTAATGATCTTATCGTGCAGCTCTGACGAATCAATCTTCCCCAAATAGAAGACTAACGCTTGCTCGTCTAAACAAGGTGTTTGACGGCTTTTGATGATAGGAACCGTTTCTGAGGGGATAAAATAGCAATTGTGGAAGACCTTGATTCCAGCTAATTGTGTTCCCTTATAGTGCCATTGTTCAGGAAACCCGTGAAAGTATTCTTGAATCCCCTCCCTAATGAGGTATCCATTAAGAGTAGGGAGATAAGGTCGCATCTGGGTTCCTCTATTTTCACGATTTTGGACTTGAGTAAGCATTTTTAGAGTTTCTTTCCTCGTGGGTTTGTACCCCAATCCTGATGGTATCTTTCCGGAATTCCCCTCTTTGTAAGGTGCAAGGGTACTTTTCCTGGTGGGGTTCAATGACATTCCTGGGAAGTATCATGGGATTTGAGTATGTGGTTGACTACTAAGTTGGAGTATGAATCGAAGTATAGAGGTGCCAATTCACTCTCTACGAGATTTATGCCCTGAAATCCGCCAAGCTCATATATTGGATCTGTGACTACTTGGTTTCTGGACATTTTCTTTATTACAGCCTTGAAAGGTGACGAAGTGATCGTCACTACTTTGCCATCTAGAGGAATTTTGGTCTTCTGGTGCAAGATGGATGTTACCGATTTAGAAGCGTGAATCCAAGGCCTCCCTAGAAGTATATTAAAAGATGCTTCGATGTCCACAATCTGGAAGTTAACTTTTCGCTCAATTGGTCAGTAGCTATAGTGAGGTTGGCTAGCCCTACTACCTTACGTCGTGTTCCATCATATGCTCGAACACCTTGGTTGGTAGGAGCCCAATATGATTCTTTCATGCCCAACTTACGTGCTGTTTTTAGCGGTATGACGTTGACTACGGAGCTATCATCTACCAAAGTCATTGGTACATTCTTCTTTAGGCATGTGATTGTGATATATAGAGCGAGATTGTGACTGGCGCCGAAAGGAGGCAAATCCTCATCTGAAAAAGTAACTGGGTTACTCAGCTTTATTGAGTCTTGAAGGACCAAGTTAACTACGTCGTCAGGTGTAGAGTCGTGCGCTACAGTCAACTTTTCCAATGCTTGTAATAAAGCTTGGCGATGGGGAAATGAACTCGCAACTAACTGCTAGACTGAAAGATCAACCTTTGTTTTCTGTAGTTGTTTCAGTAGATGGTGTGTAGATGTATTTTCGCCATCATTTGAGGTGACGATATTGGTGTTAGCAACTGGACCATTAATGGTAGGACCATTCTGAAAGACATTTTGATAAGGATGCCCTGAACGAGTAAGATAGTCTATATCTTCATCTTCGCTAGTCTTCACTATATCTTTACTATCTTTGACTTGATGATGTTTCGTGAGGAATTCATCTTCATCGTCATCGGCCCATATTCCTATATTCAACTAAGCTCTTCACGATTACATCACATACAAACGGTCACATGACAGCTTGAGCAATTCACATGTATTCCATCACCAATTCACTTGCATTTCAAACGCATAGGATCACACATGTTAACATTTCAATTACACCACATGGATACATCGCTATACTACATACCCTTTTAGCGGTGTTTTAGGCTTAAGCATGTTAGAGCCAGCATCTCGGAATGAGGGCGCCTTCTCAACCAAAATCAACATGGGGCCATTAGCATACATACACCGGTTCATTTTATTTGACACACCTACATTCATTAAGTTCATAGGTTTAGGTTCCAAAATCATCGCTCTGATACCACTTTGTAACACCACCATTTACCAATGAGCCTTCAGCAAGACCTTCCCGAGTAAATAAGGGCGCTACCATCTCGGTTTCCCGAGGGAGTGAATATCATCAGACAATAACGAAACATATTTAGATACATAACATACTTTAATCTTTATTAAATAACTATTCAAACCTAACTAAATACAATACACTCGACTTGTGAACTCTAGGCTCAGCAGCAGTAACGTGGCATCGACTCATCGCATCCCAGCTATCCCCACATCATCACAAACACGGACTTGTAATCCATCTATTCTCCATCCCCAAATGGATCATCACACTTTCAACAACAAAAAGGGGTCAGTACCCAATATACCGACCAATGTACAAGACAAGAAAAAGGGAAATAGAAACCAGAGGGCCACCGCAGCTGACACCTCTGTAGACTCAGGTTACCATCCCTGCTCTATAAAAACCAGCAATTGCCCCTGGACCGCATCCACAGGCGTCGAACTTCCATCTCACCGCAGTGAGACAAACCCGGAACATTAATGTACACATCCCCCTCGTAGCGGGAGAACTACGAGAGGCGAACGCGGGGTGTGAAACTGTCTCCCGACGGAGTCACCAACATAGTAACCATCGTAACCATAGTAACAACCCAAACTCCAATCCCGAAATCCATCATCATTATCATCATAGATCAATCAAATAACATAATAAACACATCTTATAACATCAGTTAGCATAAACATTATTGTGTAGGGAAACCCTACCTTTAGCGTTCCAGCACACAGTCACCATCCGACGCACACACAGAGGTGCAAGCACACATCACATCTCCAATCTGAATCTACAACAACAACACGGTTCATATCAAAACTACGGTCACTATAGTCATTAATAACTATTAGGAAGATACTTACATGGTCAGGCTAGATACCTCATTTAACAAGACGGTCGCGCTCGCCGCTAGGCTCCCGTGGCGGTTCCCAAGGTGGTAGTCTCATAGGGTGTCTAGGGTTTAGAGAATATGGGGAGGAATTAGGTTTAGGTTAGAGAGAGTAATGGGAGAAGAGCTTTGTGAAAATAGGATTAAAGTAGCAGCCTCCCGAAATATAAACTAACGTGGTCTGTGTAATACTAAAGGGGTCTTGTAAGGCACCTTGGTGTATGGGGGTGTTACAAAGTGGTATCAGAGCGATCAATTTTGGAACCTAAACAAATGAACTTAATAAAATAGGTGTGTCTAATAAAATGAACTCGGGTAGGAGTCATAGGGAGCTACCTTAAAGATTAGGGAGACGTCCCGAAATCGCACTTTTGCCCTTATGTCTCTTACTTGGTCACCTTGGGAAGTGTCGAGGCGTTATGTGCATTTAGTGTATTGATATATGTTGCATTTCGATGATGTGTGGAGTGAAGGTGGATGTGGATGTGGAGTAGAATGGTTGTGATTTGTGATATGTGTTA
Organism: Heliosperma pusillum; assembly: GCA_022085475.1. Taxonomy (NCBI): domain Eukaryota; kingdom Viridiplantae; phylum Streptophyta; class Magnoliopsida; order Caryophyllales; family Caryophyllaceae; genus Heliosperma; species Heliosperma pusillum. Next base: position 19,320 of record JAIUZE010072375.1, read on the forward strand.
TCACATGAAATGTGATATGGTAATGTGATGTGTGAAATGAGATAGCATGATGGTGAATGACGATGGCTAATTGGCTATAGCATGATGGCATGTTCTTTTTTACATGTATGATATGCATGTTTACATGAGTTTATGTATGGGTATGAGAAATATGAATTGAAAAGTTGCGTTCAAGTATGAGAAAATGATATCAAATGTTGTTACATGTGATTATTATGCTAATTGTTGAGAATGTTATGTGGTATAATAGGCATGAATGGAGTATGTTTTGGAGTTAATTGATATTGATATGTGGAGATGATAAGAACATGTAAATGGTTAGGAATCATGGTCTTGTATGTGATATGAGCTATGTTGAATAATGGTAATTTTGTTTGGTAACAAAAAAAACTTGGATTGTATGAGGTTTGATTTTAGAGGGTCTGTCTTTAAAATGCTATAACTTGAGTTCTAGAAATGATATTGATGTAATTTCAAAAGGAGGTGATAGTTTGTCCTGTTACGGTTCAAACGGTAGGTGATGAGCCGACATCGACTTAGAATTGAGGGAAATATGCCCGTTTTACAAAACCTAGTCAGTGCTGAGAAATCCGTCGCACTCGACCGAGTGCATTAGGAACTCGATCGAGTGCATTTTGCACTCGACCGAGTGTCTTAAAAAAATTTCGTCTGGTTGGTTACAGGGGCGTGTACTCGACCGAGTACAATATGTACTCGGCAGAGTGCGTCGTACTCGACCGAGTACAATATGTACTCGACCGAGTGTCTAGAATTCGATCGAGTGTGTTGTAATTGACCGAGTGGCTTCGCCACAGCGAGTGAATTGTGGAATTTTTTTGTCCATGTATTGTTGTGTGCTAAGTTGTTTCATATTTTTCATATGTGTAAGGAAGTGTCGTCTTAGGGAGTGAGTTTGATGGATTATATAAGTGAATAGTGTTCTCCATGGTCATGGTTGTGTTGTCTTGTGAGAAATGAATGTGTTTATATGTGATTGGTATGAGTAGATTTTTGAACCTCGTGAGGGGAAGGAGCTGGTTTTGTGTTATGTGGTAGTGTAATGATGTCGTGAGTGGATAATGTGTAGAGGCGTGTGTGTTTATATGACCAAATGATGATGTTGTATCGAATTGTGACGGTCTTTGGGGGTACCCTGTTGGAGTAAGTGTCCTCAAAAATAGTGCGATCACTTAATTAAATCTCAATAATAAGAATACAAAGGGATGATGAATATTATAGTCAACTGGTCAACATAAATCGGTAATGATTGGCTCAATTGAGTTTGACGTTACTGTCGTATGACGGTGGTGATCAGTTGATCCCTTGAGGTCACACCTAAAGGACAATCCCCTAATCATATACATTAATTAATTGTATAGCGATACAGATTAATTAATCCCTTAAATTGAAATAAGTTTATATTGTGAGTGAGAATTATATCTTATTGTAATATGATTAAATAAGATTCATTTTAGTAATTTAATTGTTATATTACTAAGAATGCATTATGTTTATGAAACATTTGAGATAAGTGAAATTGGTCGATTATAATTACAAACTGTTGTAGATTATATTAACCAAATATGAGATGACCCATTTTATTTACATGTAATTATAAAATGTGACTTAAAATGTTAAGTCTAATTTATTTGTTATGAAATTGCATTTAAATTAGTTAAATGTACCTTTATAAGCTTAATTACATGTTACATGTAACATGTCACACATATGACAAATGACAAATTACAAAGATAAAATGGACACCCATATTATGATGTGGTGCATCGGTTTTGGTGAGCTAAAGGGTAGGATTGTAGATCATGATTATTGTTCTTATTAAGGATGAAACAACATGATTTCTACCCTAACTCTAGCCTACCCTATTATTTTGATAAGACAAAAAGTGGAGCATGCTTAGCTCTTTACAAGAGCTACCAACCGGCCACCCACCCTAAAATGAGAAGTAGTTCTCATTTTTTTCATTGAGATGATTATCCATGCTCATCTCTCATAAAAATCAATTGCTCATCTCTCATAAAAATCTCACTTCTCACTCTAAAAAAAAAACTTAAGAAGTTTTTCTCATAACTTATGTTTATAGACTACTAATAATATTACTAAGAGTAGTATTAGAGATATTAGTAATATATTAAGGGGATCTCATATATTATACTAGTATGCTAATATTTGAGAGATTATGGGATAGTCTTGGATGCAACGTATTGGAGTGTTCCTACACTTGGAACTTGGAAGTTCATCCCTTATCTTTAAGCTCAAGAACAAGATTAGGAAGGTGTCCTAATCTTGTGCCCATATTTGTTCCAAAATCAATGTAAGGAAAATGATTCTTCTTATTTTGTATTGTTTTGTTATGCAAGCATAAGATTTAAATGGTTTAAGAGTAAACTATTTGTATAATGATATTAGAAGTGTCTAATATCGAGTTTAAGAAACTTACAAGCGGTATCAAGAGCCAAGGTTGTTGCATGCATAATCGATTTTTAGTTTTTTCGAGTTATTGTAACTTAAAGAAAACTAGTAATTTGTGTTTTATAAGATAAAATCACAAAGTTATTTGCATGTCAATATATTTTGGTCCTAATATGATTTTAGGTCATTTTGATGATTTATGGAAATTTATAGTGCTCAAATATGATTTTTAGTGTTTTTATTACATTTTAATGAGTAAAATGAGGTTTAAAATGCTAAAAATAGTTAGACTTATCTTATGACTTTGAAATTTTTACACAATATCACAAATTCATTTTAATTACTTTATGTAAAAGTTGGTGTGAAGTGGACTTATTTCGTATTATTTATGATTTTTATATGATAAAATGGAATAAATAAAGGTTAGATGGTTAAAACTACTTCCGCTTTGAATATGACTATGAAATTTTAGTATGTTGTCACATGAATGTTTTAATGGTAGACTGGAAAATGTGAGACTAATGTGATTTGTCTAGCATGAGTTATGAATTTTTAATGTAAATATGGCATAAAAAGTGACTTATTTAGCAAATATAGCTAAATTAAATTTCATGTCAAGAGAAAATTGTTCCTAGTTGAATAAATGTCCCACATTTCAGATCTAAATTTGAAAATTTAATATGATTAATTTTCTCATGCTTTATGTATTTTATTTGATAAAACCGATAAAGCGCAACCATTTTTTCTCAAAAACCGATTCGAAATTTTTAACCATGATTTTTGACATTATGAGTGTCATGGAAATGCTCCAGAATGTACAAAAAATTAAAATTCAAATTTTGAAATTATTATAATTAAAATTGAATTTATTTGATTAAAATATGATTTTAAAGTCTAATTATGAGCAATTAAATCAAGTTGAATTATTGTCAAAAATTGAGTGATGACTAATTTTTGAGGCCTAAATCAGTTGGGATAATTAAATTGGACTTAAATATGATTTAAGTATTGTTTGGTGATTTTAAAGTGTTATTATCACGCATTTCCGTAAAACCGGGTTATATTCGATATAAACCGTTAAATAGGGCGATTTGGCATTTAACATGAGCATGTTTTATACATATTATAATGCTAAATTTTATTTATGAATGTCATTATTTCAATTTATGAATGTCATATTTTGGTTTATGTAATTTGGAATTATGTAATTTTTCCTTGTATGGCCTTAGTTTTAATCGATATTGCCTGATATGTAAGGGAATATTGATTCGGTTGTAATTTAATGTGATCTCGTATAAATTTTATTGTATTATTTTATTTTACAAATGTATAATAGGAAATTTGTAATTTTATTATATAATTTGTAATTATTTGTAATACCGGAGTTTCCCAAAGACGGTGCCATTCGGAAAGGAGTTCCGAGAGAGACGGTGAACTTGGGAGGCGTGCTTATGAAGTTCAAGGGACCAAAGGAGTTGGTTTCCGAATTTGTAATAGAATATATGATTTTCTATTCTAGAAAAGGCCATACTAGGAGTTTTATTTTATGCTTGCATTTTTATTTAATATGTTTGTGTAACAACCCGAAAAGTACCCGATTTTTCTAGTAAAAATATTTACTAACACTTTTCAGTAGAACTTAAGTTTTTAAAATAGGAATTTTTGTTCCGAGTCTTATTTTGAAATTCCGCGTTCGTATTTGGAATTTTTGAGAGATTTCATGAAAAGACCGTTTTTAGTCATCTTTGACTTTTCTTGACTTTTAAGTCGTCTTTGACTTTTCTTGACTTTTTTAAAAGTCGTCATTGACATTTCTTGACTTTTAAGTCGTCATAAACTTTTCTTGACTTTTAAGTCATCTTTGACTTTTCTCGACTTTTTAGTCAACTTTGACTTTCGT
>JAIUZE010072376.1:0-22151 GCA_022085475.1 Heliosperma pusillum
ACTTGACAATCTAAGAAATGAAACTACGATTATAACAGCATGAAAATGAATCTAAATGATATGAATAACAATCAAATGGAAAACAATAAAGGATAATAAGCAAAGGATAAATTAGGAATACCTAGGGACGATCAACAACGAAAATGATAACGATAATAGAAACCCCTTGCATAGAATAATTGTACCTTGAATTACAACTCTTGAACCCAACAAAGTAGATCACAAGATTGAAATTCTTATTGAACTAAACTAATGTTTTGATAAGAAATGGACAGAAATAAACTAAGAACAAGAGACAAAAGAAGAAATGATCTAAACTAGAAAGACTAAAAACTAAATAGAAAAGAAAAGATTATTCTAAAGAAGATGTATAAGATAGAGATGGAGATGGAGATTGATACTGATGGGATATGAGAAGAGGGGTTAGAGCATCTATATATAGTATTAGGGTTTCGTGGAGAAGAGGTCGGGCATTAAACACATGGGACAAAAATAGGAGGTTGAAGCCGTCATGCTCGGATCAGCAGGGATACCCGATCGGGTACACACTTACCCGATCGGGTAAGTGGGCATCTAGAAGTATTTGACTAACGTTTCATCTTCCTTCACTTTGACTTGACTTCCATCATCCCCCTTGACCTCTCCAATCGGGTTTGTTGATAGGGTTTGATGTAAAGCGATAAATCTTCCGCCTAATTGATTGATCTTCCGACAACTACGAAACCGTCTTTACTCCTTCTCTCTTTCTAATTAGTGAACCTTCTTGAAATGCCTTTCACTTGGTCAAGCTTTCTTCTTCAAATCGTCGGGTTCTAGGCAAATGCTCGGGAATATAGAAAAAGGGCGTAGAAACGTCACTTTCCCTACAAAACAGGTTAGAACACAGGAATTCGCCTAGAAGACAATATTAGCTCATAAAATGGCTTAACAAAGCACAAATTACATACAAAACCGAGCTAAAGTGGGGGTTAAAATCATACAAATATTCACTTATCAGACGCAGTGGGGCCCGAGTTGATATTTGTTGTTAAGAATGGTCTGGTTGAGCCGGTTGATAATTTCGTGTGTTGAAGGGTGTTGATCAAAAGCTTGATGCTTTTATGACAAGTATTATGGAGAAAATTGAGGCTCAAGCATCCTTCTTGGCCGGTGTTGTGTCTAGTCTGAGTACGGGAATTGGGCAAGGGAATATGGCTAGTGTTGGTGGTAACACGAGAGAATGTGGTGTTAATGATGAATTGAAAACATGGATGATGGGAGTGGATAGCCGTCGCAAGTCTATGGAGCGCAATTTGATCGACGTTCGTCAAGAGGTAACTTGGATAGTCAAGGAGGCGCATTGGTGATGGATGGATGAATGATGCGGGAGAATATGCGGGTTGTATATGAAGCGTCTGAAGCCCTTACTCGTACGATGGTTAACTTCAATATTTGTCTCACCGCACAAGCAAACCATGTTCGCTCTTTCTTTGACTGACTTGATTCCCTTGAGTATCGAACCCGTAAGGGATATATCAAACCCTAAATCCCGGTTGGGCCCATTTGATCTCATCCCCCTAGCCCCTCCTAAAAACTATCCTATTCTCCTCTTTGGCATTATTTTGTGTTGGTTTGTATTAAGACTTTAATATTTTGCATACTTGATATTGAACACCCTCTTATGCAATAATGTTGATGTGTGCATGTTTATTTCTTTTCTCGGTAAGTATTATTCTAGTCATTTTATATTTGTTCTTGTCTTTTCGATGATGTCAAGAGGGGAAGAAATAACCTTGGTTTGAGTCTATTGCTTAAGCTTGCTCCTTGTTAAGACCCTTAGTCTCTTAAGGTCCTTAGGTGCTAATACTTTAGCTTTAGATGTTTTGATCTTGCGTTCTACCCACTATGATTTTTATAGTATTATGTTAAGGGGGAACTTACGTTAGTCACAAATCATTAGAGGCTTGTCCTCATCAAAAAGGGGGAATTTGTTGAACCATATAGTTATATGATTATGTTTTGATAATGACATATATATTTTGTATAATATATATGCTTGTGCTTGTAATCGTTTGTTTAAGTCTTAATAGATTAAGCATGGTTGGCACTTCAAGTTATAACTAGTTTAGCTAGAACCTTGATGATTTGTGAAGCAAAGGTGAATCTAAGCTATTGGTCATTATACTATAACTTTGGAAATATTGAAGCAAACTTATAGGTGTTTCTACTATACGTTTGCTGACTATCAAGCTAAAGATCAAAGACGAACTCTTAAAGAAGCTTGTGGAGCTCAAGATGAAGAGCTCGTGATTTGAACAAAGTGATGATCAACATACTGAAGATTTCCAGGAAAATTTTGTAGTATAGGTCGTCGTTCAATAAACGGTAATCTCAATAGTACTTTTGGGAAGTATAGTTATAACAGTTTTAACTATAACTTTATTTGTCAAGCTCCAAGTTATAGGTGAAACTACTATAACTTTGGAGCTGCGAGGAACAATGGAGTTGTTCTAGTTTTTCAGAACAGTTTTTTGAATAAACTTTTAAATAATCTTTTTAACGAAATGTAATTTTATTCAGTTTGAATATTATTATGATTTCTCGATTGATTAGTAGAACAACTTATGAGTTGTCATGCTATCTAGGGTTTTCATACATGTTCAAACCTAAACCTAATCTATCTTACTTGAGTTGTGATGGACCGTAGGTTCACGTAAGTAAGGCTTATGAGCCATGTCTCTCGTGACTAGCCTCTAGTTTCAATTAGGGTTTAAGTAAGATGTAAATCTAGTATCTTTCTTATTTCACAAGGGAGGCACATGGTTTACTAAGGTTTTGAATTTAACCTAATATCTTTCTTCTTGCTCAAGGGAGGTCACGGCTAAAGCTAGGGTATTTAATTAAAACCTAGTTTTCCTCTCTACTATAAATAGTCAAGCATCTCATGCATTTAAACCACGTTTTTCATACTAGAACTTTCCTTTGCAAACGTGTTTAATATTTTCAAGTAAGATCTTTGTTTTGCAAAACCTTATTTTCGAAAAGATGTACCTTGTCTCGCAATTTACTATTGAGGAAAACGTAATTGGATAATAGTGATAGAATTGTTTCTTATACGTTCAATTGTGTAAATATTAAGAACAATAAAAAGCACTTTCTTATTAACATAAGTTAAAATCGAGTATTTAACGATACTCAAACCTTGAGTTAGACCTAGAGTTAGTTGTACGAGTGGGTTGATAATTTTTGTAATCCGTAGGAAGGTACTAAAATTATTAATCGAAGAAATAGTGGAAGTTGGTTTCAATTTGTGAAACTGAACCACTTCAAAAATCCGTGTATCGTCTCTATTCTTTAATTTTTTGTTAGTATCTTCATTCACACACGTTACCTACTAGGATGAATTTAGTTCATAAATTCATACTTAGTTCATAAATTCGTACTTAGTATTTCGGATCAATATACTCTTCAAGAGTTTTATATTATGAAGTGATAACCTGATTAGACTAGTTAAATATCTTTTTTACTAAGTCTAAAATTTAGAGTAAAATAAATGTCTAATGGGCTAAAACAATAGAGCAAACTCCGACTAAAATGAGTGACGGGTCGATCGACCAAAAGACGAGTCGATCAACCTATATCATTAAGTCGATCAACTTAAATACGAGTCGATCAACCTTATTGATATGGTTGATCGACCATATCAACCAGGTCGATCGACCTACTCCTTGCGCAAAATTCCTGCTACGCGCACTAAATCTCAAACGAACGCCATTTCTTCGTTACTTGGACAAATCAAGCGTTTTTGGTGGCGTTGGGAAACTAAGAGGATAATCTTTCACCCACAATTAGAATCACTTGATTAATATTTGTAGAGCTCTATATATGGATCTTCAAAGTTGATACTAGTGACATGAAGCGTGATGTAGGAATAGAAATTGCGCATAAGGTAAGTACGATTGTCGATCTTAGGGACAGTTGGTGTTCATTATGATCTATAAAAGTCTACTAAAGAATCTTTCAAGTCAAAAGTAATTTTAGTTTGGATTTTTTACTAAACTAAGAACGATAGATAAAAACGATTTAAAGCAACAAATAAAACGAGTCTAAGGTGAGAAAGTCGAGTATTTATCAATAAAGGGAAGGGCTAGAGTGAGTAGGTTTATATGGGTAGCATGATTCAAAATAGAAGGTCGGGTCTAGAAGTCGAAAGGTCGCATAGTTTAGGAATAGTGAAATGAGGCTTCGGTCTTACAATTCCTCCTCACACCGTCTCTAACTAGTTATCGCATGCACTAGGTCTGATGTGCCAACTTAGCGGTTCTATGAATAACCAAGACTCTCGATCTTATGGCATTCAAAAACAAGAGAAAGATTCATGCAAGTTCACACAAGCATTTCATCAAACATATTATAAGAAAAAGTTGCAGACAAGACAATTAATCAAAATGTATACCCAACAATCTTCATGTTAACTCATACTTGAACCCATAATCCCCCAAATACCCTAGAAAAGTCACTACTCACACATATTCAAATAGATTTCAACAATAATAAAGGATTGCATAAGGAAATTAACAACAATTGACAATCTTTAATTGACAATGAATAAAAAAAACAACGATTAGAAGGAAAACTTAATGAAAAACAAGATTAAAGGAAGAAATTATACCCACTTAATTGAAATGATGAATACAGGGGAAAACTTTGATTCACTAATAAATATTGAGTCACCATTCTTTAATTACAACCCAAGTTCAAGGACTAAAAACTAACTTGAAGGACTAATTAACCAAGTATTAAGCTTAAACCAACAAAATTAAGGGAAGATTAACACTAATTTAGATAGAGTTTCAGATCTAGGGTTTTGTGCCCAAAACATTACAAAGTGGGAGTATATATAGGTTTACAAAAAAGAGGGGAGACGGGCTTTGGAAAGACAAGTCGACTGGGGAAGTCACAAGCGTGACAGGGGAGTCACGGTCGTGGCTGGGCATGTCACAACCGTGAGGTGCATGTCATGGCCGTGACATGTTGGGCAGAACAACGCTCGTCTCTAGGAGCTAAGTCACGATCGTGACATGGGAGTCATGATCGTGAGACTCATGTCACGCCCGCGAGCTGAATGCCATGCTCACGACGCATATGGCTCGAGAATTCTACCTTTTGTGAAAGCATCTCACGACCATGAGATGCATGTCACGCCCGCGACATAATCTTCCCTCCTTTTTCACACTAGTGACTTCATAACCCTCCTCAGTTCGGCTTGCCTCGACTTAAAATGGCTTTGGCACGCCAAGTAGGGCCCCCAAGGGTATGTAGGACCGTCTCGGGTATGTCGTGGCCTCTTTGTGTGGTTTATCGTCCTCTTGGTCAACCAAAATGAGGTAGAATACGCCTAAAGTGACGGTTTACCTACAAAACCAAGATAAAAAACAAGAAAATTGTTAGAGGAAGATAATGAAAGTCCATAGACCTTAAATAGACTCCTCTAATTATTTACTAAATTACTTATTAATTTAGTTTATAATGATCTATGTAACATGCAAGCAAATATAAAGACATATATATAAAAGAAGAAATTTCCTCACATTGATATGGAAATTATATGGGCACAACAAGAACTTCTTCTTGTTGTTCTTGAGCTATAAATATGGATGAACACAAGAAATCTCCAAACTAGAAGACCTCCTTCAAGTTGCACCAAGATGACACCAAATAATCTTCCCTTATTATTAACTAGATAATAAGATAGATGATATACTACTAATATTAGACTATATTACTACACTAGTAATACTTAGGAAATATTAGTACATGAGATTTATTAGTGAGAGGAAGGTTTTTAAAGAGAAGTAAGTAAATTGAACAAAATCAAGTAATGAAAAAATGAACAACCAATGTTCATTGTCTAGCCACTTTGGCCGGATGATCTAGTCCTTAAAAGGACTCTTATTTTGTTTGATTTGTTCACATGCATTTGAGTGGAGTGTTGTAGAAAAGATGATGATTGTTTTATACTTGTTATGTTACTTTCAATAAGTAACTAAAGAGTAAAAACAAGAACAAAATCATCACCATTTAACTACTACCATAACCGGCCATCATGTACCTAGTTTGGTCCATTTTGATTTTTGATATTTGTCTCACAAATACTTATTGATCATATGGTTAATTATCTTGTATAATTAAGTGTTAATTTGATCATATAACAATTATATGACTCAATTAAATAAATAATATGTACTTAACATTTTAAGTAATATTTTACCATTATATCAATATATAATGGGTCCCACAATGCTTAGTTAATTTATTTTACAACTCCTTGTAAATATAATTAACTAATTACCTCTATCTCAAAACCTCAACTAATTTAGTAATTTAACGATTAATTACTAAGTTAAATCTTATTTAATCGTATTAAAATAAGATATAAATTTATTAGTCAATTATCGCATAATTGAAAAATAAACTTTAATCGAATTTGAGTTCTTAACTCAATTTCTAATAATTAACTCTCGTACATATCGAATATATGTAATGTACTAATTAACTGTATCGTATACAAATAATTAGTTACTATTTGGATTTCATCCTTTAGGTGTGACCGAAAGGGATCAGTTGATCACCGCCGTCAAACGACAATAACGTCAAACTCTAGTCAGCCAACCGTTATTGATTTACGTTAATCAACTGACTAATCATATATAAGTAAATATCCCAATTATATTCCTTAATAAGATTTATTATGTGGCGCACTATTGTGGAGGACACCTACTCCAACAATCTCCCACTTGTCTGACACAAGTGTGCGTCACCGATTCTCTTGTCTCTTTATCACATCTCCCACTCAACGCAAGGTGTCTTTCAGGTCGCACTTGCGATTGACAATATCTAGAGTGGTTTCTCGATAGGGAGAGTAACTGTCTGACCGGAAAATCTACCATAGATCTCTTTCCGAGCGTGGCCACGCATTTACAGTAACTTCTCCTCGAGTGGCCTAAAGATGTTTTTACCCAACGTGGGTGGACAATTCCTGTTGATCCATCTACTCTGTATGATGCAGATCACCATGAGCCAGAAGCAGTCCATCGGCCTCCTTTTACGGCACGACCTAGAACATCAACCAAAACCAATTGGAAACTGCACCGACTCAGATAGACGGTCGCCAGTCAAAAGAATCGACTTATAGGAATAAGATAGAAGACCCTGCCACGACCAGACATCAAATAATTGATTTAAGGGTCTCTACAATGTCACTGTCCGACAGAGTGTCATACAGTCTGTCTATGTAAACGACCATTCATCTCCATGACCCCATGGTGCTGAACCAACCATCGATCGACTTACAATCTAGTCATTTCGAGACGTCACCTCATTGAGTGACTAGGGACAAAATACTAAGTTCGTCCTGTTCACTTGAATTGGGTTCAACCTTTCTTTCAACCAATTCAGATAAACAAAGTATTAAAATTTAGTCAAACTAAATAATGGAGTTTTTTTAATGAAACTCTAACAATGAATGCGATTATCAAATATTTGGAAAAATTGATACGCTATCAATAATTTCATATCTTATAATCTTTAGCAATTCAGGTACATATTTCAATCCCCATTGAAATGACATGACTATCATGTTGAGCCTGCAAAAAGCATGGCTAATGGATTAGCAATACTTGCATCTTTCCATCGTTCTGATTGCTATTTCTCTTTGTCTACGTAATCTCATATTACATAAAACTTTCTGAGTACGTGTCTAGGTTTGAATCTAGACTTAGGACTCTTGGCCTAAAGGTAGCTCCCACTGTTTTACCAGTATAATGGGATAGGATATACAGCTATATGAACTATTTCTAGTCCCTCCAATACTGTCGACTCCAAGCTACTTTCATATGCATCATCATATGACGCAATGTACTCCATTTCCGTTGTTAAATCCGCAATTGCTCAACTGCCTGGAACACTTCCAGCGGATAAATGCGACCTTTATATTGGAAAAATGTCACTCCTACTTCGGAACCTTTACACATAGTATTTTCTGTTTGGAATCTTTCCAACAGATAAATCTTCTATGAAAACATAGCGTTCGTGATTTTTCAAATAACTTGATCAGTGGAACTAAAGCTGTGTAAACTCTTACACACACTCACTTTAAACTCCCAATACATATGAAACATATCTTTAATCCTTGCAAGTACTAAGGGATGTTCTTTATGGCTATCAAGTGACTCTCACTTGGATTTGATTGCAAATGATTCGTCATACTCAAAGCATGCGAAATGTCGGATTGAGTATACATCACAACGTATATAATTGATCCCGCAGCGGAAGCAAAAGGACTCAATTATGATGTGTTCAACTTCCTTGAACTAGTCAAAGATCTTATCAATATAAGAATTTTGACTCAACGCTAATATCCTTTTAGATTTATCTCCATAAATCCAGATATCTAAAAGATGTATTCTACGTCTCCAAAATCTTCCATCATCTAAAATGATCAATATGTCTCCACATATAAGACTGATGAAAACCCTCTTACTCCCACTAAACTTCATGTATAAACCATAATTCTCAGAGATATCGAGAAATATTTTATGACATGATTGACACACTAATTCCAACTCTTTAGTGCTTACTTAAGACATCCTCTTAAGCTTGCAAATTAACTTAGGCTAGTTAGGATCTACGAACCCACAGGTGAATATAAAATATACTACCTCTTCTAGAATCGTATTCAAGAAGGTGGTTCTTGAGATCCAGTTGGCATCATACTATTATGATATGCTGTAATCGCTAAGTATATTCGAATGGATCAAAGAATTAAGGTTTGTGCAAAACTCTTTGCCTACCAATTTATCTTTGAAAACATTTTAATGTTCATCCATGCAAATTTCGATCTTAAAAATCAATTTACATTGAAGAGGTCGTACTTCTTCAAGTAAAATTTACAAGGTCACATACCTGACCATCATGCATGGAGTCCATTACGAATCGTATGACTCTAAGCCATATCAAGAAGTTGGGACTAAAAATAGTCTTTTATAAGTCGCATATTAGAATTCATCACTATTAAGGAGCGATAAAATTCCACCTGACCTCCTAGGTTCCGAAGAAACAACTACTGAACAAGCAATGAGGAAAACTTTTTTCCGGACCATATGCTCAGTTTGTGGCTCTTGAAACATTTTCTCCCACTCTGTCTTATCAAGAAATAATCGTATTTTTATTGAAAGACAGCATTACGAGTCACAAACGCTTTGTTCTCGTGGTCAATGTGGGATTATTGAGCACTTGTTTCATTCAAATAACTTATAAATTAGGTACGCTACCTACCCATATCATATATGGAATGAAATCAGGCTGTTTTAAATGTGTTTTAATATGGTGGGAAAAGAAATAGCAGACAAAAAATATTAAGATCCCAAGGTTTAGTCAAATGGCTCATTTTGACTTGATAAAGACAAAACCATATCATATAAGGTTCTGTTTCTCTATTCAACAACACCTTATCTAATAATGTGTGTTAGAGAAGTTTACTTGTGAAACCATTTCACAATACTTTTGGTGAAAATCAAAGTCAATACTTAGATATTTATAGTTACGATATAGTCGTAAGTCCTTGATCTAATGTTCTAGTGGTTAACTACTTCTCATTGAAGCTCTTTGAACTTTTCAAAGATTTCTCTTAGCACCTCATTAAGTAGAATCAACCATAATATCTACTTAAATCGTCGGTAAATCAAGTGAAGTAATCATTACCATATCTGGTGGTGTTTGTTATTGGACCACACGTATTCTTATGTAATGGGGCCAATAATTTACTAGTTCGATTTCCTTTTCAACAAAAGGGCACGAATCATCTTGTCTTGAATACAAGATTCGCACACACCATAAGATTCAAAATCAGATGGGTTAGGGATAGTTGTTTAATACTAGCCTCTTAATGTGCTACACAATCCAGAATTAAGATTAGACATAGGTCACCAATTTTGAGCCTTTTTCAATCTATATGACAAGTAATTACTAGTTTAGGTCAAGAATATAATTACCTTTGATTGGTATGGGATAACCATTGACCAAGTATAGGCATAAAAAGATACAACGTTTGTTCTATTCACAAAAGTGAAACATTTGTGTCGTACACAAAAGTGGATACTATATTCTTTATTTAGAGGTTATGTACATAATAACGTTTATTAAAGTATACCTCTAAATCCAAAACTAGATTGATCACATTATAACTTTTATATGTCTCTATAGAAATAAAACTACAATAGTTATATTTCCCTTGTAGGTCGACATTTAATTATGGTTAGTCGTCGCACGAATCATTATTATATGCATTGAATACATTGATGAAAACCATAATAGGATATCTAATACCCAAAAATATTTGCATTTAGCAAAACAAATGTCGATCATATAGATATTATGGGTGAAAAAATTACACCCAATTTCTAACTCTTTAGAAAACTTTGGGAAGATTCTTTTCTTGTGTCCTACACTGTAAAATAGAATCGTCAAAAGTTGGGTTCGACACCTTGCTTGGGTTTGACTTTACTATTCAAAATAGTCTTGCCTTTATCCCTTGCCTTGTGTCAAAGTCGAGCCAACCTACTCTTGAACCTCGTCTTAACAATTAAGAATATAAACATCATTCTTAGTGCTCCCACTCACTTTCATGAATCTCTACTTAGACAAGTATATTGGAATTATTGTGAAGACTATTCTTCATTTCATTCATGGTTTTACCTTCAAAAGGATAAACTTTTCATGAAGTGATTACGGTATTTGGTTTGTTCACGATTTCAAATAAATCGATTAACCTAGTCATCCCAACTGTTTTGGCCTCTTTTGAGGTAAGCCTCGATAAGGAGCATTATGACGACATACCAAAATACAAATATTTTCTTTGGAGCAAAAATTTGATGTACCATTGTTATAAGAAGGCGTCACAAAATATTCAAAAACGCTTTTGACTAAGTGTGACTTATTCATTTACTCTTCATAAGAGACATTTGCAATGGTGAATATGAGGATCAAAAGATACAATTCATTTTGTCTTTAGCTACGGTGGTATAAACGGAGATTGCAATCAAAATGCTACCGTATAAAATAATGGAAACCTTTTCCACGATTGAACGGATTTGTAAGTTCATAGAAGAAAAATAATTGTCATTGCGCGAATAAAAATAAATATCAACGGAAAATAAACATTCATTGCTTATATATATTTTACTTGTAAAAACAATTTTAAACAAGTCACTCATATAATGACCCCTCACGAAATTACATAAGTGATTCCAAGACCCATCTTTAGACAAAAATAGTCATCGCATGCTACCTTTATCTAAAAATGGTAAGTCAATACTTGACTAATTCTACACTTAGAACTCTTGGTTGACGGATTTCAACTAAATCCATCTCCTAGTCCCAAGATAACGCTTATCTCGTTGAGTCCAATCCAATTTTGGCTTGTGATCGCATCACCCTACTTACCCGAGGTAAAAAGGGACCCACGAGCGTGGTAGCCCTAATGAACACGGGGTTCATAGGTGTTACTAATTGGTAAGGCTAAATCTCAATTTTTTTTTTTAAGTTATGTGAGAGGTCTTGTCAATTTTGTTATTAATTCCCTATAAGCGAACTAAGTCGGTGAATTGTGAATAACGTTGAATTGACAATAACGGTAAATAAAATGCATGTGTGACGATTTTGGCATGAGCGAAAATAAAGCAAGCAATCAAGCAACAATAAAATCCTAGTATGGCCACCTAGCTAATCAAAATTAACTAGATAGTTACAAATTCGGAAACCAACTCCTTGGTCCCTTGCCTCTTCACTTGGAACACCTTCCAAAATGGCACCGTCTTAAGGGAGCCACCGGTCTTCATAAAAATAATTACAAATGTACAAATATACAAATTCCTATTATACATTTATACTATAAAATAAAATTATTAAATTATACAAACCGGCGATACGAGATCGCAATAAAATTACAACCAAAACGTTATTCCCTTACATTACGGGTAATAACGATAAAAATTAACTAGGCCATACTAGGTACAAAATTTGCATAAATTATTAAATAAATGACATTCATTCATTCAAACATAAATAAAATAAATTGCTGCAAAATTCATGCCAAAATCGTCCTAAGTTCAATTCATGCTCATTGTAGCTCGATTTCTTCCGGGATTCATTGATTTTTAACCATTAAAAATCAATATCAACATTTAAATCGCATTTAAATTCAAACTAATTAACTAACCTGTTTAGAACTCAAAATTAGTCACTACTAATTTTGTTGGTCATTAATTAAATCGATTTGATTTCATTTGCTAAATATTATGGTTTAATCATAACGGTTATGAAATAAAACCAAAATAAAATATAAACATCATAAAATTTGAAACCAAAAATTTTGTACATTCTGGAACAATTCCAGGAACTATAAAAATAAAAAACATTTGCTCAAAAAATTTAAATTAATTTTATGAACAAATAGCTTTGTATTTAATGGTTTTATCAAATAAAAACATTAGATATAGTAAAACAGTGAAACAAATTATGAAATTTCACCAAGAGTATCAAAATCAGAATGTTAAATGTGTAAAAACAAAAAATTTCAAGACCAGAAATGGACGTTTCAATTTTATGAACATTATAATCTCATATTATCGACTTTTATCGTATAAAAATCAATGAACATGCAATACATAAGTAAAAGTCACGAAATTTTACATACAATATGTAAGAAATGCATGTGAGATCATATTAAAATTTCATGGCCAGAATCAACATGAAACTATTTTTAGTTAACTTTAACTCATAAAATGCATGTTAACTCGGTTTAAACGCCAAAAATCAAAATAAATAGCAAATTAATCCCTAAAATCACGAAATTTGACCACAAACATTTTGAGGTCAGTAGGTATACATGCACCAAAAATTTTCGTCATAATCGTATTTTAACTCAAAATCTTTGATTTATTAGTTATCTTATAACTTTAATAAAAATGTCCAAAATGAACATGCATGCTACAAGCTAGCTCTGATACCACATGAAAGTCCATAGACCTTAATTAGACTCTTCTAATTAGTTGCTAAATTACTTGTTAATTTAGTATTTAATGATCTATGTAACATGCATGCAAATATAAATACATTATATAAAGAAGAAATTTTCTCACATTGATATGGAAATTATATGGGCACAACAAGAACCTCCTTCTTGTTGTTCCTTGAGCTATAAATATGGATGAACACAAGAAATCTCCAAACTAGAAGACCTCCTTCAAGTTGCACCAAGATGACACCAAATAATCTACCCTTATTATTAACTAGATAATAAGATAGATGATATACTACTAATATTAGACTATATTACTACACTAGTAATACTTAGGAAATATTAGTATATGAGAGTATTTAGTGAGAGGAAGAATTTTAGAGAGAAGTAAACAAATTGCACAAAATCAGGTCATCAAAAAATGAACAACAAAATTGCTCATTATGTAGGCCATTTGGCCGGACCTCAATGTCCAAAATTGGACTATTATTTTGTTCAATTTGATCACATGCATTTGAGTGGAGTGTTTTAGTATAAGTGATGATTGTTTTCAACTTGTTATGTCACTTTCAATTAGTAACTAAAGAGTATAAATAAGAACAACAATCATCACCATTCTAACTACATACCAACCGGCCACAATGGCCTAGTTTGGTCCATTTTGATTTTTGATATTTGTCTCACAAATACTTATTGATCATATGGTTAATTATCTTGTATAATTAAGTGTTAATTTGATCATATAACAATTATATGACTCAATTAAATAAATAATATGTACTTAACATTTTAAGTAATATTTTACCATTATATCAATATATAATGGGTCCCACAATGCTTAGTTAATTTATTTTACAACTCCTTGTAAATATAATTAACTAATTACCTCTATCTCAAAACCTCAACTAATTTAGTAATTTAACGATTAATTACTAAGTTAAATCTTATTTAATCGTATTAAAATAAGATATAAATTTATTAGTCAACTATCGCATAATTGAAAAATAAGTTTAATCGAATTTGAGTTATTAACTCAATTTCTAACAATTAACTCTCGTACATATCGAATATATGCAATGTACTAATTAACTGTATCGTATACAAATAATTAGTTACTATTTGGATTTCATCCTTTAGGTGTGACCGAAAGGGATCAGTTAATCACCGCCGTCAAACGACAATAACGTCAAACTTTAGTCAGCCAACAGTTATTGATTTACGTTAATCAACTGACTAATCATATATATAGTCAAAAATTATCCCAATTATATTCCATAATAAGATTTATTATGTGGCGCACTATTGTGGAGGACACCTACTCCAACACTAGCTACATGCAAGCTATATATAAACATAAAAGATCAAAGATCAAACAAAATAAAATTATACTTACATTTACTTTTAACGATCATGACAATGAACTACAACAACTCCTTGTTGTATATGGATGATGAGGATAAACACTTGAACCTCCTCCTAGAGAAACCAAAGTAGGATGCCCCCTTCCTTAACCAACCCAAGAGATCAAGTCTAAAATCCTAACCATACTAGTAGATATTATAAGAATTAACCCTTTTGTATATTTGAATTATACTAGTAATATTACTACACTAGTAATATTACTACACTAGTAATATGAGATGTTGAAGTAAAACTACCCAGAAAAGAAGTGAAATATTAGAGTTTTAGCTTTGATTAACACACAAGTTTGCTTATGTTCAAATGACCAAATGCTTAAGTAAGATGGGACAAGATAGACTCTTATCCAAGCACTAAGCCAATGATATAGGGGTTGTTAGGTTTCACCAGTACCTAGCAAAGTATTAAGGCCACAAATCCCAGCATTAAGCAAAGGATTGGACTCAAGCAGCCAAGAGTTTGTAAACCGAAACAAGGTTTCATTTTTGTTTTTCATTCAATTCAGTCTCGTTTGTCTACGTTACAATGCAAGCCTTTACAGGACAAGGTAAATACATCATGGACGTTTAAATCTCATCCATACAACGAATCAACTACCATACAACAAGAAGACAACACAAAATGACTAAGAAACAAACTGTAAAAAGCATACAATATAAAATAGGCCGCTCCAGACTAACTTGTTGTGCAAGGTCAATTAAGATGTAGATAGACCTTGAGAATGGACTTGGCAGCATATGAACTCCAAGAACAAGATGTTAGAAAGCCTTTCAAGTATTGTCTTGATCTTTAACAGTCAAATATAGTAATAAATCAACCTTTGCACATGGTCGCACAGATTTGATCCTCCTTCGGACACCTTGATTTATTAAGTACAAATCCCATCATCAACCAAAGGATGGGACTCAAGTACACAATCAAGAGGTTGTATGTAACACCCGGAAATGTACCCTATTTTTCTAGTAGAAATATTTTACGAAATCTTTTCGGCAAATTTAAGTTTTAATTTAGAATTTAAAGTTTCGAGTCGAATTTAGAATTTCCGAGTTAGTATTTGGAATTTCCGCGAGATTCCATGAGAATCCCGTCTTAAGGCGAGTTTAACTTTTTCTTGACTTTTAAGTCGTCTTTGACTTTTTCTTGACTTTTAAGTCGTCTTTGACTTTTTCTTGACTTTTAAGTCGTCTTTAACTTTTCTTGACTTTTGAGTCGAGATTGACTTTTCTTGACTTTTGAGTCGAGTTTGACTTTTCTTGACTTTTGAGTCGAGATTGACTTTTCTTGACTTTTGAGTCGAGATTGACTTTTCTTGACTTTTGAGTCGAGTTTGACTTTTCTTGACTTTTGAGTCGAGTTGGACTTTTCTTGACTTTGGAACCGTCTTTGACTTTCGTTGACTTTTTCCCTTCATATCCACTCATACTCCTTAACCTATTTTTCCTACACAAACACAAAATCAAACACAAACACTTCTTCCTCTCTAAGAAAGACCAAACCCTTGCCTCCTTAGCTTTTTCGATCTTAGAATTCTCGTATCTTCTTCGTTCCTTGATAGAATTTACGTAAGTTCGTCTTATTCTTCCCCTCTTACCTTCCTCTATCCGTATTGGTAATAAAATTACCGTCTTTCTCGCTTTTTAAATTATCCGTCTTTCTCAAGATGAATTTTATTCATCTTTTATTACCTATTTGTAGGTGGAGACTACTAGGAAGGTTTAGTAATCGATTAAAGACGCGTAAAGGTAACGGTGAAGGGTTACTCGATATCATTTACGTGTTTTACATGATTTCCATGTTAGAATTCGTTTTTAGAATACAATTAGAAAGCTTAGAAATTATGATTTTGATGATGATTGTTGTTAGTTGATGATTGTTGATGATGAATATTGATTGTTGATAGTTGATAGAAGTGAATTATGAAAATTGGAAATGATAGAAATAGTGTTGTTGTTCTCGGGTGGACTCGTGCAAATTCACAGCACCAACCCTTTTTGGTAGAATGCTTATATCTCCTTCGTTACTTGCTTGTTTTGGGCTTGTGACCACTCGTTGGAACCGTAAGAGGATCAGCTATCACCTCGACTTGGAATTTCTGCATTCCCATATCTAGAACTCTAGTTATGACAGTTTGAAGTGAACCCTTGTTTAAGTTAGTTTCCAAACTTGTTGTTTTGGAGAGTTATCTATGTTTCTTATTTATTATGCTTCTTAAACTTGGTCTAATGCTTGGGTATCATGTATTGATTCATGTTTTGGATTTATGATATCTCATCCGCATGTATCACATGTTTTGTGACGGTTTTTACTATGTCCCACTTTGAGTCGGTTTTTACAAATGATACGGTTTGAGCACTATTTTGTCTTGTGCTTTGTACTCTCATTCCCTTGGCTACCTTCCCGTTCGTAAGGCTGGAATGTCGGAACGGAGAGGTATCCTACTGCTTAAATGCATGTGTTAGTGGGCATACGACGACGTTGTTGGGAGTTGAACGCTATGCGTTGATCGACCCGGCCTTCAAATGTTGTGTACTTGCGAGGTGGTGTTATTTGCATGTAGCGTACCGCTTGTTATGAGGCTTGAGCTGTTTTTCCGCTTCTTTCGTGAATTGATCTACCGAATTTGGGGTACTCGGCATATTTATTGTAAGTCCGTGTCTTGGATGTGGAACGTCTTACCACATGTCGAATCGGGAAACGTCTTATCCCGAGAGTCTGGCCAGGTTTAGACTAGGACCGTATTATTATCGTCGTCCTACCGAGAGGATTAGAGTCTTGTGTGTACGAAACGTCTTATCGTACATGGTTCCGGGAAACGTCTTATCCCGTGAACTTGATTGTCTAGGTCATGAGTATACGAAACATCTTATCGTATACGGTTCAGGGAAACGTCTTATCCTGTGGACTTCCATTGGCTTGTCTTGCTATTGTACACGATGCTAGTGCGTTTCATTTACCGTGAGAGATGTCGTCAATATATTGGTATGGTTGGATAAATGATTATATGATTGATCATTGAATGACTTGGTATGGTTTGTTTGTCGAGTCTCAATCTTATCAAGTATATGCCGCTAACGGGGAGATGTAAGCCCTAGTGAGTATATAGTTGCCTAAGGGTGTCTTTCCCGAGTCTTTGAATAACATGATGGTTTCGGAATTGATTTCCACATGATCTTATCATTATATATTGTATTGCCTATCTTTTCTTATCGTAACTCACATGTATATCTATATATGCATGCTCTCCTTTTGTATTTCCTTATATGTACGTTAAAGGTGATATGGCTGGGAGAACCCGGAGTTACTCCCCACTGACTGTGGCGTTCATGTTTTTCATGAATGAACAGGTTTCTTGCTTGGATGGCTTTTTGCTTATGCTATTTTGGGTTCGGGTGTGAGCTAGCGGGCGTTGTCCCTGGATGAAACACCTCTCGACGTTGTTTAGCTAGTTGCTAATTACTTTGTCTTTTGTTAACACTTTGAGAGACTACGTCTCTTGTGGTATTTTTATTTAGTTTGTAATATTTTGACACTCCCCGTATTTTTCTATCTTGCATGTATAAAGGTTTTTAAAATACCGTATTTTCCGCTATATAATTCACATGCTTGTATGTTTTATATTTCCGCATTCGCGAGGGTTGTCACAGTTGGTATCAGAGCTTTATCGCTCCCGACGCACACACGTGAACCCTAAACTTAAACTACTTGACCTTGAAATAATAAATGAGAGATGGGTAAAAATTAAGGACTTTACTTGGTAGTCTTTGGTGTACTTGATGTTTGTTAGGTTCTAACTTGTTTGTTGATTGTGTTGAGTGATGTTATGTTTGTTTGTATCTACCGTCTTAAGGTGGATCATGTGTTACCTAGAAGAAGTATCTTCTACCAAAGATTTAAAGATTGACAAGCCAAATTGAAGTGTATTTCTTCCTCATCTATGAATTCTCTCGTCCTTATTGTCTTATGCTCTTTTCCTTCTATCTAGGTGCTTCTTTCCCTTCCAACTTGTTTGCCTCTTTGAAATTTCTCTTAATAGTTCCTCCATCTTACCATTGGTATCCTTACCTTCCTCTTGTAACATTTTTATGGATGTCATACCCATTTGTTGGTGGTATATTATACTTGGTCGGAAGAATTTTAGACTTTGTGGAATATTAGTGTTTGTTAGAATGAATTTGTGATTTGAGGAAAATGGTATAGATCTAATTTCACCCTATGGTGGTGAGAGTTGGTATCCTTGAGGAAAGTATGGTAAAATATGTTTGATGATTTTAGTGTATAAATGCTTGTCATGACTTGTATGTAAATAGTTCATGATATTCGATGGTGTAAGTTGAAAGAGTTGGCTAGGACTTCTTAACCCATTAGCGATTTATTCTTTTGAATTTAGGAGTTGGAATGATGCCTGGAGTTGTAAAATGCTTTTGAGACTAAGTGACTTCTTGTGGATTCTAGTTGGTGTATTTGTGAGTATAGGCTTGGTGGGAAAGCTTTTGGCTATAGTTCTTGGATTTAAATATATGATCTTACCTTATGGTATCGGAGACTCGTTTGAAGTAGTAAGGTTTCGTTGTAAGTTGAACCATATTACTTGAGGATTATAGATATGAGCGAGATTCGATGATATGATCTATGATGGAAATACCTTGGGACGTTAATGATGATGTTTGACTTGAGGTTGTACTTTGTTAATAATGAACTCGTGGGCTATATGATGTTGATAATGACGTTTTGTTCAGTGTTCTACCTTGTGGCCGTAGGAGTTGAAAAGAGATTTTTATGGAAAATTCCTTATTGGTTCTTCGGTTTTTGAAACCTTTGGGAATGTGTCAAATTATGGAGTTGAGAGAATGTTATTATGCTTGAGCTGCAATTCCACAATTGGGAATCCGTGTGATATGAAAGGATGGATGAATTGGGTTGTAATCGATTTGTTAAATCTAGGTGTACCTTACTTTGACGATCGTGGTTCGATGGTCCCTTGTAAGAGACCTTTGTAGAGGAATAATTAAGATGTTTTACTATCACCCTAAGTTTGAAAGGAGAAATTTTGTGGATTTAACCTTAAACCTTTACTCGTGCCATCATTCCTTTTCATTTCCATTCTTGAATGTTTTTGTCAAGATTGATCTTTAAGAAATTACAAGCTCGTACTTTCTTTCTTACTCAGATATCTTCATAACTCTACTATCTGCTTTGTCTCTTCCTCAACCTCGTTTTCTTTTCTCGCCTTCGCTTTTTTCATCTTATCGTAGTCTTTAATGACGCTTCCTAATGTTCCTTGTATCATGTTCATTTATCCCTACTCTCTTGAGAGGTAGTTTTTCTTATTAGCTAACGTAAGGGTTAGTAGGTGTGTTTTGAAGAAGTTTCGAATATGGTACCTAACCGTCCTATTAAACTATTTTCATGTTTAGATGATTATAAGGATTTGAGGATAAACTTAGGATGAAACTCTCCTAGTGGTTTTAGACTATGAAAGCTTGATGTTGCAATATCATTTTGAGGATTGAAATAAGCATAATGATAGTTTGTAGTTGTGGGTAAGAAGTTTAGTGATCTCTTAAATGTTACTTGGGAAATTGTTGTCTTTAAATGTTGGACCCTAACGGGAATAGATACCTTGTGGAATTTGGATTGGATGGCCAAAGTTTGAGGAGTATTGTCATAAATGAAAATCGATTCATTTTGAGTTTTAGATGATTTGAATGGTTGTCTGATTGCCAAGTGATTGGTCATTTGTGGTTTGGAATGAGTAGTTCTCTTTTATTCGTAAGGAGCCGTAGTTTGCTAATGTGACTATTTATATTTGAGGCTACGAGCGTAGTAATGATCGAATTAAGGATGTTATGGCGTATTAAAGAATTCTTATAACCGATATTGGATTGTGGATTTTCCGTTGTCGTGAGACTTTGGATAAGGCTAGTTGAATCTTAGATAATTATGTTTGTTGCTTTAATTGTGTATGACTTTCGAAGATGAGAAAGTTCATTGCAAATTTAGGATAATGAGTTTGAAGTAAATTGAATCAAAGGAATTTCATGGTAAGTCTCCTTTACCATGTGGATTGTTAATTGTGGAGTCTACCGTTCCGATGGACTTTAGTGGATACTAAATGAATCTGAATAATTAGGTTGTTGGCTTGAAATTTCGAGATTTTGGAATATTCATGTAGGAATTCTGATGATTGAAAATGATGAGTTGCAAATTGGGTAAATTGCATTCTCTTGAGGATTAGAGTATTAGTAGAGTTAGTACTATCGAATTCTTGTAGATCTTCCTGCCGACTTCATCGTGATCTTCTTATCCCTAAGAGTTGATTTGTTTCGTTTTTGCGTGTTTTGTATATATTTTGTTATCGTGATTTGTGAACTTTAAGTTCGAGTCGCTCTATGTACGTGTAATGTCTTGTTATTTGATTTTATCTTTGATAAAACTTTCAAATTTCCATATTTTATTTCTAATTTAACGTTTCAAAGAAGTCTAAAGATGGTTTGTGTACCCTCTTTTTGGAGAAAATGGATTTCTTTTGCTTTTATATTTGGAGGTTGCGTTTGGTTGGATGTTTGCACTTGTTATTGGAGACGCGTCTGATAACTAGTCCTGCACTTACTAACGTTGTTTTGAAATTTCGATTTTTCACTACTTTTGACTTTGCTTTTTGATAATTAGATTCTCGTTCGCGACGAGATTCTTGAGATCCGAAGTAAAGTTTCACACTTATGAAAAATTTCTTTAAACCGTTTCGAGAAGAACATCATTTCATAAATGTTTTCCCTTGCAAAAGCTTTCGTGTTGATTTTGTAAACCGATTCTTGTCTTTGATACTTTTATTTTCTACTCTCAAGTTTCGAGGACGAAACTTTTTAAAAGATGGGGTGATTGTAACAACCGGAAATGTACCCTATTTTTCTAGTAGAAATATTTTACGAAATCTTTTCAGCGAATTTAAGTTTTAAATTAGCTTTTTATGTTTCGAGTCGAATTTAGAATTTCCGAGTTCGTATTTGGAATTTCTGTGAGATTCCATGAAAATCCCGTCTTAAGGCGAGTTTGAATTTTCTTGACTTTTGAGTCGAGTTTGACTTTTCTTGACTTTTGAGTCGAGTTTGACTTTTCTTGACTTTTGAGTCGAGTTTGACTTTTCTTGACTTTTGAGTCGAGTTTGACTTTTCTTGACTTTTGAGTCATCTTTGACTTTTCTTGAATCTTAAGTCGTCTTTGACTTTTCTTGAATTTTAAGTCGTCTTTGAACTTTTCTTGACTTTGGAACCGTCTTTGACTTTCGTTGACTTTTTCCCTTCATATCCACTCATACTCCTTAACCTATTTTTCCTACACAAACACAAAATCAAACACAAACACTTCTTCCTCTCTAAGAAAGACCAAACCCTTGCCTCCTTAGCTTTTTCGATCTTCTAATCATCCTAGAGCATTCGTTCTTTGACGGAATTCACGTAAGTTCGTCTTATTCTTCCCCTCTTAGCTTCCTCTATCCGTATTGGTAATAAAATTCCCGTCTTTCTCGCTTTTTAAATTATCCGTCTTTCTCAAGGTGAAGTATATTCATCTTATATTGCCTAATTGTTAGGTGGAGACTACTAGGAAGGTTTAGTAATCGATTAAAGACGCGGTAAAGTAACGGTGAAAGGTACGCGGTATCATTTACGTGTTTTAC
>JAIUZE010072378.1:0-24354 GCA_022085475.1 Heliosperma pusillum
TTGTTTAGGTTATTTGGTTTCCTATGTTTTGTTTTTGGAGTATGAGAATTTTTTAGTTTGGTTTGGGTGAATTCTCTGTCTCATTTTGTGTTCCGTCTCCTGTCCCGCTATGAATTCTCTGTCTCATTTTGTGTTCCGTCTCCTGTCCCGCTATCTGATCCCTGTGATATAAACTTGAACCAATTTTATTATTCTAAGAGATGAGGTGTCACGTGACAAAGTTAGTGAGACACAAGATTGAACACATAAGCGGTATCGGTAAGTCTTGTTTAAGACGGGTTCTATCCATTTAAAGCTTAAGATAGGTCAAGTATTATCAAGGGGTGGTAATTAAGACAAAATATTTGGTATATTCTAGGCAACAAGTTGGGTGATTTGATATGTATTTGACCCGTCTTAAGTTTAAGACAAATATGTCCGTCTGAAATGAGAATTTGTAAAGTGGGATATATGATCTCTAGAGTAGAATGGTTCATTTGGATGTAGTAGCCGAGATTTGTATTTCGAGTTGAAATGTTGTTTGGACTAGTGGCAAAATAAGGTGAACTTGAAAAAACTTCGGAAATTTAGCTTTTTTTTTTTTGAATTTTCTGTTGTACTACGGCAAATGTTTTTGCTAGCCCATCCTCAGTCCCACCATTGTTTAGACGGTTAACGGGATATGATCGTAGAAGCAAGCTTGGGTTTGATCGGGGTTGATGTGTGATTTGGTGGGTGTTTTAGGACTCTTTAGCCTTTTTTATTGCGGGCGGCTATATTAATGAAGAGAAGACTAAATATAGTCACGGGAAATTTGAGCTCTAGTGCTCAAAGAATCAAAGATTGATGTTAGGAAGAGAAATGTTGTTCCTGTGATTGGCAGAATAATTGCTTGTTTGGAATTTGGATGGCGGGTTTTGAAGGGAATAGGAGCCGACAAGTTTGATTGGAAGGTAATGAAAGGGAAAGGAACGGAGGGATACAATTTTCCTCATATGTCAAACTTTAATATGTAGGGATACAAGTATTTTTGGAAGGAAAGTAACGTGGCTCCATTCACCCCTCTTTCCATATCCATCCCCTCCCTCGAATTATTGTTTGGGACGAAGGGTAAAGTTTGGTCATTCATAACATTAGGAGCAGTGCGATACATTTTGTGAGATCATGTTATGGTATTTGTAGTATATTATCATTTTCAATGGCGCCAAAGATTCACAATGCTTAAGTTTTACATCATGATGGAGTGTGTCGTGCTTCTTTTTATTGTGAAGTTGCAGTCTTGATGTGATTCTCGGCACAACTTTCACTATGGTTCATCCCGAACTAACCTATCAAAGTTATTAATTTAAGGGTAAGATTGCACACACTTATCCTTTGCCTTGCCACTGGCCAGAACCCTTGAGGCACTAGAGTAGTGTTTGTTGTTGCCATGGAATTTGATAGTATGGTGAACGTAATGTATCATATGCATATATGAAACATCATATTCTTGGTTCCATATTAGCCGATCTATCTTGTTGGGCAAAGGGATTGTTGATGCTGGTGTTGCATTTTTATGTGATTATGAGTCATGTTGATATACACAATGAATTAACTTTTCCGAAGAACTCCTGTAAGAAAGTAAGCGTTACTTGATTTCATGCAATCACTTTGAAACCTCATGTACTATAAGGGAAAGAGATGTTTCCAATGTATAAGATTGTTAGTTTGTGTAAGCTTAAAGGCTATTTTTTTTTTACATTTATTGAAAGATAAAAAAGACTCAATTTCTCTTCTTGCAGAAGAAAGGCTATGTAGTTATGAATAAATTGCTTGCTTGAGTTATGTTGTGTTTGGCCCTGTGGCCTGTGGCTGTAAGTTTGAAGCTGGTAGAAAGTTTGTTTTAGTGGCTCTCTTCAAACTAATTGAACATGTTAATTGTCTTGGTGTCGTAAGAAAAGCTGCGTTAGTGTAAGCATGTGTCGAGGATTTACGGTTTGTTACTGACAATTCCAATCTTTGCTGTATTAGGCTGGTGACGTAGGAACGCAGTACCGATCAGGCATATACTATTACAATGAGACTCAAGCCCGTTTAGCCCAGGAATCACAGGAAGCCAAACAATTGGAGCTGAAAGACAAGAAGATCGTAACCGAGATTCTTCCAGCTAAGAGGTTTTACAGGGCAGAGGAGTACCATCAGCAGTACTTGGAGAAGGGTGGCCGTAATGGAGCGTGTCAGTC
The DNA here is from genome assembly GCA_022085475.1 of Heliosperma pusillum. Taxonomy (NCBI): domain Eukaryota; kingdom Viridiplantae; phylum Streptophyta; class Magnoliopsida; order Caryophyllales; family Caryophyllaceae; genus Heliosperma; species Heliosperma pusillum. The sequence continues at coordinate 2,202 of JAIUZE010072378.1, forward strand.
TGCTTCAAAGGGATGCAATGATCCCATCAGGTGCTATGGCTAATACCCGAGGTCGTCTCTTATACACAACAGAATCACTGTTATAGGTTCACCTAAATGTTATGTTAAATATTTGTTTTTGCAGCAAAGGTTCTGTCAATAAAGGTAATTTATGATAGATTCTGAACCTTCTTAAGTGAGTCTATGACGAATTTGGGAAAATGTGTCTTGACATTGTTTTATTTTGAGCACAATTTGTCTTCAAATTATGATCGTATACATGCAAGGTGCATGACGAAGTTTTTAACCCTTGTGCAGTATATCCTGTTACAACGTGCTTCTAGAATCTGAATCTGCTGTTAAACCCATGGTATTATGCTGTTGTAATCTGTATAAAATTCAAATCACGACGGTAGCTTAGGGTCGACTCCATAGGTCTAAGTTATTACCCATATTAGCCAAATATCGACTATTTTTACAGGCTCTTTACGTGGTGGAGACTTCCAGCACGGTAAGTTGAAACTCAGTACATATTGGCTGATATCTAATTGAGTGGTGGAAGAGATTTGAGGGCCGAATGTATCCATTGAATTGCATGTCGAATACTTTTACATTATTCATATAGAAAACTTGTACGAGTAATTATTTCGCTCATCACTATCAATAATGAGACTACGAAAGCTAAAAATTATGTTGTTTTTCATCATCATGTTGTAAATGCTTCGAGTTGCTGCATAAGGCTAAACAACGAAGTATTTCTAAAGCTCATCTTTGTTCGAGTTCTTGATTGGATAAGAGGCATCCATTGCAATTCCACATAACCCCTCTTTAGCCGCGATACCACGCTGAAACCTGATGTAACCTTTCTCCCCCCATTCCTCACCCCATGAATTTTTCACAATCCAATACTTTGTTCCGTCCGTGGTTGCTCCGTAGCCTACGGCTGCCACACCATGATCCAAATCTGTGCCACACTGTCCTGCATATACTCCCTGAAAACCGGAAGCAAAATTATCTACCTTTTAAAAAAAATTGACAATCGAAAATGTTTGGACCCATTTTTTAGGGTCATCAACCCATATTTTGTTACTTCCTGATCCGAAAGCCGAGAGGACCAACAAATTTAAGTGTTCACACGAGCTGAACAGATTTGTTCATCCCGACATAATTTACCTCGGAGTAGAACTGCATATCTTGACCACTGGCATCAATGGAAACAGCTACAGGTTGGTTAGCTACAGCTTTGAGCAAGGCATTCTCGTCGTTTTCAGGTACTTTCTCATGCCCGTCAATTGACACTACTTGATAATTCATCTGCAATTTTATTTAATTTGACAGTTTTAAGTTGCATAAAAATCGGTGGGAATCATGTAGCTCTTTATACATGGTTGTATATTACCTTGGCCTTGTTGCAAGTTCCATCAGCGGCTGTGTAAGGGTAGTTTGCCTCGGTAGTGATACCACCCTTCTGCTTGATGAAATCGAATGCCAACTCCATGAGGCCACCGTTGCAGCCTTCGTTTTGGCTTCTGTCGCAGTCCACAAGCTCCTGCTCAGATAAAGACACTAACTTCCCTGTTTTTATTTGGTTTATACCCTCAGTTGCTGCAATTGTCGAAAACGCCCAGCAACTTCCTGTCGAAACAAAACGTTACCAAAAATGTTATTGTACGAATGAGGCTCGAATATGGTTAAAATTTTGAAACTCAGACATACAGTAAAGAATAATGTGCGACCCTTGTTGTTTTGATACTTACCACATTGGCCTTGGTTCTTAATTGGGGTAACAGCACCCTTCTTTCTCCAATCTACCGTTGGAGGAACGCTAGTAACACTCGCATACATGAAGTCCCTGCTAGATTTAGTTTCCTTGTCAAGGAACATCTTGTGGTGGCTGATCTTGGATCCGGCATAGAAAGTTCGAAACTCGCTGTTAGTCAAGTCAGCAAACTGGTTCAACCTGAGCTTGTAAGGCTTGTCCATTTGGTTAACCATATGGACATGCTTCACATTCTCCTTGAACACATTAAACCTCTTCTGCTTGTCATCGAGGTCCCTTGACACGGTGTAGTGGCTACGCCACCTCTCATACAAGCCTCGTAAACTCTCCTCGGATTCGAGATCCGAGGGCTCATAATCAAAGGCTTGGGATAGTCCAATGATCATTGCCATAACTAGAGAAACTAGCAATATGCATTTCTTGTAACCCATGTTTTTGTTTGTGGACGGTTTGGTTTAGATTTTGTGTTGACTTGTTGTATGTGGGATGGTTTGAATCACCTAGAAGAATGTTGGGCTATTTATAGAAGGGTGTTGAAGTAACAAGACAATTTTTGGTAACAAATAAAGGAGGAAGAGTATGGGTTAGAGCAAAATGGTGGGTATGTGAGGAGTTCAAGGACAACTTATTCGTTTAGAGGTGAAATTGTGCAATGTCATGTCATGTCATGAACTTGTGATTTTCCTCGAGCGGTATCGAGTGACCTTAAAATGTCGTACTACTCTCTCGCATGTAATATGATTGAAACTCGTAATGATACTCGTACCACTATATTTCTTTTCATAAAATGTCGAACTAGTGTTTGAGCCTTATATTTTCAAGGATTGATGAAACAAATTGACGACCCGTGAATTGTTTTTACACAAGGACACTTCATCTTGGCATAAAAAGTAATTTTGTGTGATGTTCTGATGTACGAACCGCTTAGTAAAATCTTTTGTAGTTATATAAGTTACATAAAATACTGAAATGATTATCTAAACATTGATTAAATCCCATTGGTTAAGAAGATACCACATACCGTAATTATTGGTAAACAGTCTTAACACAAGTAGAGTACGTTTTCTGTAAAACCGTCTCACATTAAGTTATCGGTCAAGTTAATTCTTTAATTTTACTTGGAAAATTGAGTGTTTGCTCATCAATTTATCAATCCATTCTGATATTTCCTGAAGAGTGATGGAATAAGGACTGCATAATTAGTTACAAAAATAGTGGTGGATTTGAAAATATGAGTTATAAAGGAGCTTTTATGATGGAATTATCATATTTTTTCGTCATATAACCATACAACTTTTCGGCTGAAATTGTAGTATGCACATTTTACAGACTTTGTTAAAGTGCGACATTGGAAAGAGAAACGATGACGCCCTTGCAAACTTTATTCATGGTTGTTGCTAACCAACTAAGAAACAGTATTATAGTAGCAATGTAGGCACATAGCCCATGCCATAGTCATCTAGTCGATTCCAGTCCAGCCCAAAGGCTTACGAAAACCATATGAACTTGTACGATAGTCATCTAGTCGAGTCCGCTCCAGTTCATGACCGGTAAGGCCACAAGCCGAAAACTTACCAAAACCACATGAACTTGTACGATAGTCACCTTAGGAATATGGCACTTATAGGGCGATGTAAAAATCTTGATCACTTGTTGGAAGAGATAGGGACGTGTTGGGCGGAGTGCTTATCTTGTAAAGGGGAATAGGGGGATCTACGAAACTAAGGTGGTTGTACCGTTGTCCTTACCGTCAAGTTTCACTTCATCGCCTGGATTTTTATCCCTGGATATAGATCTGGTTCAGGATCCCGCTCAATAAGATATGGACATAGAACTGTTTATGCATGTGTACCAGAAGTTGGAAGACCTGCTCTTTTTTAGGGATATGCTTCTAGGTCTCGATCACGGAGGTCATAATTAACGTAACGATTTATAAAGGCGACCACAATCACGAGAAGCATAAGCTCGATCGGGATATATATATATATATATAGAGTGAGCATCCGGTGAGTCTAGCTTCTTAGGTGAGTACGGTCCTATCAATTAGGACCATTGGATCATTTAGATCCAAGAGCCCTCGTTGAGCCACGTCGCCACAAAAAAATTGGCAGAGTTATAAAAATGAAACTTCTTCTCATACAAGTCTCATAATAATAAGAAAATTTCTCTCTCTACAAACTTAGCCTCCCTCTCTCTAATAACTAACAAAAAATTCCCCCAAAATCACGTAAAACCTAAAAACACAACAACCAACCCTATTTCAAAAAAATTTCAAAATCCAGCCAAATTTTAATTAAAATCAAGCGTAGATCTTCAAAAAATATAGTCAAGATTCAATTTCATCCGTTTTCTCACATGAATAAAAGGTATATCGCTATTTTTTCACTATTTTCTTAAAAAAAAATTGCTGTGATTGACGTTGTTGTTGTTGTTGTTGTTGTTGTTGTTGTTGTTGTTGTTGTTGTTGTTGTTGTTGTTGTTGTTGTTGTTGTTGTTGTTGTTGTTCTTCTTCTTCTTCTTCTTCTTCTTCTTCTTCTTCTTCTTCTTCTTATTATTATTATTAATTTTGTTTATATTGATTGATATGAAGAAATTGTTAATTGATTTTTATTTAATTTAGATTTTTGTTTTCCACAAAAAGTTGTGGTTAATGTTTCGCTCAAACTGAGTAATTGAATTTTTGCCAAAAAAAATATGTTTGATTTGTATGTGTTCATGTTTCTGGTGTCGATCTCATTTGTGCGAAAATTTAGGGTTAAGACATTGTGAAATTCATACCTGCTGTTGTTTTCGTGAAAATTGGGGTATGTAAGTCTAATAATTAGCTGTCGTAGCATACTCGACACATGTTACTGTAATAGCATTACCGTAACCTTGTTACTGCATGATAGAGAATGAACTTGAACTACTGTTACAACATTCTACATTTGATACTGTGTTTTTTCCAAATAAATTTGATTGCATAACATTAAAATTAACTCACAAATGATGTTACTGTAGTACTGGTACTGTAATATTGTTACTGTAATATTATTACTGTAAAGTTATCACTAGTGATGAAACACAACGGCTTTCGCATATGCTTTAGTTACTAATGGTCGAATGTTTTGTTCTGATGTCAGAAAAATGGAAGATGATGGTTTGAAACTAACACAAAAATGGCGCGCAAGGTGAAAGTATTTACATAAAAGAGTGAGACACTGACTAATAATAAGTCATGAAGATAGGCGTGAACACGGAAGTGTTATTGAAGGTGGAAGGCTAGATGAGCTTGTTAACATTGTTGTCGGATTTTAATGTATGATTATGATGTATACTTATTGTAAACTTTTCACATTATTGTGGTGTATTGTTGCCAAACATTTTAGTATATTAGAAGCACATGAACGAGTCTGTATTCACTTGGTTTTTCTTGATGAAATGAATTAGAATTGAAACTCTTTTATTATTTTCGTGTCACTTTGATGAAGCAATGATGTTACAGTAACACGGTTACTGTATCATTGTTACTTTAATGAATGATGTTACAATATCACCGATATAATTCATCATCAACAACTACAAAAAAAAGGATGAATGCACAACATTCTCTGTTAAACTAAATTAATTAAGTCGTGTGGACCACGCAATAAGTAATTGTAGGTTATATGGCTGCTTGAAAGGCCTACAATACCATCTTAAAATAACTAGGCTTTATGGGATTTGAACCCATAGTCCATACCTATGTGCAAGGTTTGCAAATCGCTCTTCCATTTGAGCTAAAAGCCTTTAAACGAGCTACTCAAGCTGTTAAATAAAATAAATAACGATAAAGATCTTGTCCTCCTATTAATCCCGAAAAATGACTAGGCTTCTTTGAAGATATCAAAGCCAAAATATTATAATATTTTATATTATCATCTATTTATGGTTTCTTAATGCTTAGTAAACAAAAATAATGCAATATTATGCCAAAGGTGAATAACCTAATTAAATATTATTGTAATACTTATTTTATTTTATGAAAAATCGTACATGATAAGTAACTATGTTATGGTAACAGTATTACGGTAACAATGTTACAGTAACAATATTACTGCAACAACATTGATTCATCGAAGTAACACATAAACAATATTAAAAGTTATGATTCTAACTCAATTCAACAACAAAAAACAAGTGAAAACATATTCGAACAAGTCCTTATGATATGCTAAAATCTTCTACAAGACTACATCACAAAAACGTCGGAACATCTACAATAAGTATACATCATAATCACACATAAAAAACACACAACAATGTTATAAGTCTCAAATAGTATTTCAAATTCAATAACGTAGCCGTCTTCATATAACCATATATATCTTCATGACAACTTATTCAGTATCTTTCTCTTTTTTGTATGTACGGTCTTTTTGCACGCCTTTTTGTGTTGGTTGATTCTCAAACAATCTTCTTCTTCTTCTTCAAATTTTCTGACATTCAAAACAAAACATTCAGCCATTAAAAACTGAACCATATGCGCAAGCCGGTGGTCCATCATTAGTAATAACTTTACAGTAATAATATTACAGTAACATCATTTGTAAGGTTACGACAATGTTATAATTCGACATATTTAATTGGAAAAAATCACACAATATCAAATATATTGGTTCTTAAACACATATCAATTAAAAGTCAACAGTAGCTGGAATTAAAATTGAATCATATAGAGTAATGTTGTTACTGTACTAATGAAGTACTCTTGTTACTGTAACACTGTTTCAGTTTCAGTTTACATTTACTTTATTATTGTTACAGTAACAATATTACAGTAATAATGTTACACTATATGTCGAGTATATTTACAGCGGTAGGTTAACTAATCGCCGCCGCTGCTGTATACCTCCAGTTTTCCTAAAAACAGATCTAGTTATGAATTTCACAATATCATAACCTTAACTTTTTCTCCAACAATATGAACACATACATAAATCCGAAATCGAACAATATAAACATGAGATTATAATACAATTTAAATATTCACATAATCGCAAATTATTAAATAAATCAATCGTAAATTAACAAAGCACAAATTAAAATTGCTGCTCAATTTCACCATGAAATAACCCTAATTTTTTGCAGAATTACTATGAACATTACAATCGGCATTAATCGCATGAACAATCGACAATAACAATATGAACACATACAACATCAGATTGAATATCAAAATCTTACATAATTTTGCATAACTTTCAATCGAATCGTACATAAAATCATACGTTGAATTCGAAAATCAACGAGAAATCACCAGGAAATCGATTGAAATCATGCAATCAATAATCTAATTGTATTATACCTGATTCTTGAGATGTTGAACCAATAATCTTCAGAGCAAGATAAATAATTAAATCGTACATAATATCACTCAACTTTTATTTTTTTTCCTTAGTTTTGCTTTGATTTTCCCCAAAATTATAGTATGCGTTGATTTTGATTGAATTATTTAATTGATTGATTCCTAAATTACAAACCCTAGGTAAAGTAACTTGGGGCAATTTTATTTCAGGAGAACGAAAATATGAAGGAGATTGAAATTTAAGAAGATTTGAGGGATATAATTAGGTTTGGATAATTTGGGGAAGATTGAGTTACTGGAAGAAAACTAAGAGCTAAAGAGCGTAGAGAGATAGAGTAGAAAGAAGAGAGAGAAAGTGATAATGAATTATGGGAATTTAGATTGAGTTACTAGGTTTATATACCTGATCTACAATTAAATCTCAGCCTTTAATTTGTGTAAGATCTAAGGGTGGAGATTCGCGGGACGTACTCACCTAAGATATGTGGACTCACCGGATGCATATATATATATATATATATATATATATATATATATATATATATATATATATATATATATATATATAGAGGCAAGATCCGGTGAGTCCACCCATATATTTGAGTCCGTGAGTCCTAATAACAACCATCCAATCTGAACAAACTGAAAGGCTAGGATGATGGCACGTAAGAGGCAAAAAAATAACAAACAAAAACCAAAAACACAAACCTTCTTTCCCAGAATTCTATCTCACTTTCTCTCTCCAAAATTAAAACTAAGAAGCTGAATACTTTGAAATAAAATCAATCTCACAAAATCTACTAAAAAACTTGCAAAAATCTAATTTTTCTACTTTATTTCAACTAAATCTAATAATCTCAGTTGATTTCTCTTCTAAATCTTTGAGGTAGATTCTATTCTTTTTGATATTATTATTAATATATGCGATTTTAGATGAAACTTCTGTCTCATTAAATCGATTATGGATGTTATTTTTATGAGAAATTACTGTATATATTGTGAAATAAAAGAGTAAGATTCGATCTGAAAGAGAGAAGTAAATGACGATTTATTTGTGTTACATTTATGTTCTTGCTTTAAAATTCTAGATTTCTTAATTATCCATGATTTGATACGTTTTTGGTGATTATTTCGACATATTAAACTAATTACTAGCATCAATTGAATTTTTAGTTGTTGTTTCGTTAATTGTTTTAGTTTGATGACGAAAATTAGGGTTTGATATTGTTTATTTGTGAAAATTGGTGTTTGATATTATGAAATTGAATTTCTTTGACATTGCAGTTGAGAAATTGATACAAATGTCGGCTATGATAATGAAAGCTCATAGAAATAGACAATATTTAAAAATACCATATAATATTTAAATGATTATGATGCTGTTACTTTTATAATGTGTTATTTGATATGAAGAGTAGTACCATGAGATGAAGATTAGTAGTACAAATTTGGCAGATTAGGTAGATTAAACCAAATAAAGGTGTGCCATATTTTTTCCATGATATTGATTCTTAAAACCACAAAATTGGAAGTATGTTATACCTTTTAGAATGATATTTTACTTGGTAAAGTGGTAAGATCTTTGATAATGGTGGTTATATTGTGCAGGTCAAACAAAAATTTTCAAATTAAGTAATAGAGCAGTTTCAGTGAACTGGAAAAAATGAAAGTAGGTCAATTTTAGAGTACACGAAGGACTACTTTTCCTATGTCAGTACTTCAATTTGTATATGTAAGAGTAACCACCTGACTAAATTGGAAAGATTTTGTTCTTGATTTTTTTGCTTTTGTAAGATGTAATGTATAATTGCGATGTTTATAGGTGTATTCACCCGAACCCTTGGATGTGGGCAACTCATTTATTCGAGAATGTTATAAATTTTACGGCAAACAAGAGAGAATAATTGGACTACCGTGAACGAAAATAGGGAAAACAGAGGAAAAGAAAGAAGAGATCCGACAACGATGATGATGACGATGACGATGATGATGATGGACAAGAGCAATGGGTGGCATAAACTAGCTTTGATGCTTATATTTTGTGATGACGATGACGATGACGATGACGATGATGGACAAGGACTCAAATGACAACTAAGAATATGTTGATAGAAAACTTTAATTGAAAATGAATTGATGTAATCTTGGTAGGATAAGTAGTCTACTGTAGGTGGCATAAACTAGCTTTGCTGCTTATATTTTGTGATATTGTTTAAGAGCAATAATGATATTGTGTCTTGTATGTTGTGATATTATCTCTCGAACATCTTATATGAACAGAATCTTTATAACCGTGATATTGTTATTGTTAAAGTATGATATTGTTGTAAGTGAAATGTGATATTCTTTGTTAAGGGTTATAGTATTTCATTATTAACAGGCTAAAAAAGTCAGCCAATATTATTGTGACATTGTAACTGGCAAATGGTGATATTGTTATTGACACAATGTGATATTGTTAATCCAATTGTGTGATATTGTTTATTAATGATAGTGATATTGTTTTTTAATATCACAAAACTAGATGAGTGAAAACAGTATTTATAACTGTGATATTGTTTAGGGTGAAGTGTGATATTCTTTAGTAATGGTTGTGATACTTTATTATACAGGGTGATATTGTTAATCACAACGTGTGATATTTTTAAGGAAATCATGTGATATTGTTTCTCATAATGTGTAAAATAGTTTCTCATAAAGTGTGAAACTTATAAAGATATATTGGTTATTTAAAAGTGTGATAAACAAAATACAAATGAAATCTTGATAATACTATGATATTGCAACTGCGGTACTCTGATAGTGTTTCTAACAAGGCGTAAAACTTTTATCGAATTATAAGAGTAACATAGTCCTAACCAAAAATGTACAAAGAATACAAAAGTGTAACCGCTTTTGAGCGCTATTAAGAATATAGAATTTGTCTTTATAAGAGAAATAACTAAGAAAAAATGTTATGCTCAGTTGATGATATAGTATAGACTTCTTCAGCATTCACATAAACTCTCAACCAACCTAAGCAAGCGAATAAATCTGCAAAAAAAATAGAAAAAAAGAACAAAACATCATCTTAGTATCATTTTTATGATAAAAGGACATAAAAATATAAAAATAACTAATGTTGACTAAAATTAGGTAAACAATCATGTGATACTATTAAGAACACGAGATGATAAACAAAACAATGAATTAGGTAAATAATTATGTGATAATATTAAGAATAATGTGTGATACTAATTTACATTAATTAATTAGTTAGTTAAACGATCATGTATTAAAGTTTATTTCAGTCTGTGCTACTATTGAAATTGACATGTGATATTAATTTACATTATTTAGGTTGTGATACTGTCAAGGATAACATGTGATACTAATTTAAATTAATTAGGTAAACTTTCATGTATTGCTGTAAATTTCAGATTGTGATACTGTTGAGAACGACATGTGATACTAATTGAGATTAATTAGGTCAACATAAAAAGTATTAAGAGAAGGGAAAAAATCGAAGAAAATTCATACGTGAATGAAAACTTGATAAAAAATACATCAATTAAAACAACATAAAAATATTGATGCAAAAATAGAAATAAAACAAAAGTTATAATAGTGATGACCAAATCAAACAAAAATAGATGATAACAATAACTCAATTAAAATGACAAAACATGATAACAATGCATCAATAAAACGAAATAAAAATAATGATAAAAACATACAAAATGCATAAAATTCAAACTGAATATTTATTATAACAAGGACAATGAATAATACCTGACATCATAAATGCTAGAAGTGATGAAGAAAATCAAATTGTATAGCTTGATTGAGAACACAAATAATGGAAGGAGAAGATTTGGTCATGAGCTTCAAAGAAGATATGGGAAAAAGAAGATGAGTGCGCAAGAGAGAGAGAGAGTGGAGAGAGAAAGTGAATGGATTAGAATGACTGAATGTTAAGGTTTTGAAGGTATTTATAATAACTTGTTAAATGACTGAAATACCCTTACTAATTCGCGCAGATCTCAGCCTTTGATCTCTTTGATCTTAACAGTTGATATTAGGACTCATGGACTCAAATATATGTGGTGGACTCACATGATCCTAATTCTATATATATATATATATATATATATATATATATATATATATATATAGAAATTGCATCCTGTGAGTCCAGCTATCTTAGGTGAGTACGTCCCGTGAATAAGGACCATTAGATCTTATGAGCAATCAAGAGCTAGGATTTAATTGCAGATAAGTATAGAAACTCAGAAATCCAACCTGACACCCTATTATACATTCTCACTTTCTCTCTCTTCTCTCCTTCGCTTTGTAAATGTTGAATTCGACATCGCATCAAATTGCTGCATATTTTGCTACGGTCGATTTGGCTCAAATTTCAATCATACATTCGCGATCGATTTGCTACAAATATCAACGACGTCACATGGAATTGCTCGCGCATTCAATGAACTAATCAGTTGAATCGGTTGAATTCAATCATCTTTAATCAGGTTTTCAATAACAACAGGTAAGATTTTTCTAACACTATTTTGTAATTTCCTACAATAAATCACGTTGAACTAACCGATGGAATTAAATTTCCAATTGATTTGAATTTTGTTAGGGTTTGAAGCATGTAATTTAGTACAAAATATTGTCCCTGATTGGGGATTTATTAACCATGTTTTTTACTCTTATCAATTGATATGAATTTTTACTTCACTTTCGTCGAGTAATTGAATTGTTATGTATTGTGTTACACTCTAACGAATCTATTTAGTTGAACTCACCTGGTGATTTTGCTTTGTGTTTCTGCTTATATGGTTGTTCGTTGATTGAAACTAATATTGAGTGTAATCTTGTAAGTAATTCTAGCATACAAAAATAATTGTTTTCAGTTGAATCTTCAAACTTTATTTTTGGATCAATTTGAAGCTATTTAAATTTATGATTATTTTCTCATTTCTCATCAGATTGATGTTATAGATCATTCAAACAAGTTATAGCTTTTGTCTCCTAACTTTATTTTTGATCGGATTCGGGAATAATATTAAGTAATGGACTATTCAGTATTATGTCAAGAAGCTATATACATACTCAAGTTAAGGTGTATTCTCTTAGAATATACATTCCCTGTCAAGAAACTCTCATAACTGATGTTACTCTAAGTTATTGTAACATTTATTCCCTGCCATTCTAACACCCTAGCTACTATAAAAATTAAGTTACTAATTTGTTATTGTAACATATAAGAATGGTCATCGTAACACATATTGTTTGTTGTTGTAACTTGTAACACATACGAGTAATTACTGTAACACATGGAGTACATATTACTATCCTACAATATGTTCATTTGTTACAAGAGGATGTATATATTAGCTGTTAATTTACTACAGTAACAGAAAGTTGTTACACGCTATCTTTATGCTCAAATTCTCATTTCAGAGGGAAGTATCCGTCTTAAGGCTTAAGACGAGTCAAATAATGACCCATTTGTATAGGTAGGACAAACATCTTGTCATCCCCTAGACGTTTTGTTTTTGTCTTATCCATACAAATGGGATATTACATGACCCCTTTTAACGTTATACATCCGTCTTAAGAAGACTCATTGATCTTTATGTTCTTAGATCGAAGAGTTGTCATTGTAACACATGTGAGTGAGTCGTAATTGTAACACAGATAAATTGTTAATATAACACCTATGAACTTTTATTATAACACATACAATATAAGTTATTGTCATGATATGCGCTCGGATATCTTGCATATTATAGCATTGTACATTAAAAACAATAGAAATCAATCTTGAGACGAAACTACTGGTGCTCCTAGTATCGTTCTGAGATGTGTTCCTTAAATATTGAGCATAATCAATAGCATCACTTTTAGACCATTTCCAAAGCCTCTTGGTATGCTTCATGGGAGAAATTCACAAGTCCTTATGATCAGTCAGATTTGTACATTAGTACCAATATAAATTAATTTGACATGATTAATATCCGGACTATCCGAAACAATAGAATCTATATACAATAATACATACTCAGGTTAAGGTGTGGGTGATGTCAAGTTCCAATTTCATTGTGTGATCTCAAGGCTATTAGCTTAAATGGTAGAGCATTGTACAATTTGTACAACGTGTGGGTTCAAATCCCGCATAGCCTAGACATTGCTACTCATTGTCGATTGAAGGTGGAACAAAAGTCATGTAAGACTTCAACAATACAAGTGTTTTCTAATGATAAATAATATTGTCATTCTAATGATATAATCTTACCATTATTTTGTTTCAGCCTAGTTGATCTTTAAAATGACATTAGTTAGTTTTGTAACATGAGCTAGTAACCTTTAAAATACCACTCTATTGAGCAACACGAGTTTGCACTTAAAGAGAAACTTTCAAATCCTTAGAAACAACTTGATCTAGTACATTTGTTACATTCACGGAGTACAATATTCTTGTTAAAATGTGCTTGAACATGGATAATGCCTTTTGGTTTTTAACCCTAATTATTAGATATGGTAACACAAAGTAACATTACTTATTATAACAATGCTTGCACCAAAGAATTAGGCTATACGGGACTCGAACCCGCATCTTTGTACAAGATCGTACATCGCTCTACCATTGAGCTAATAGCCTTTAAAAGAAGAGTATCCATCGCTACAAACTTACTCCATGAAACTAAAAGGCGCATAGAAGATATTATGTGTTACAGTAACAAATTAAGTGTTACAGTAACGACTATTATGTGTTACACTAACAAATCAAGTGTTACATTAACAACTCAATTGTGTTACACTAACAAACCATATATGTTACAATAAAACAAATACAATGACCATAAAGTTTATAAAAGCAACGATAAAAGCCATGAAGCTAATGAAAATTAGACCAAAAAAAAAGCAAGTGTTACAATAACATCCTAAGTATTATCATGTGTTACAGTAACAAACCAAGCGTTATTGTAACTACTCATATGTGGTACAGTAACAATCAAGTGTTATAGTAACAACTCATATGTGGTACAGTAACAATCAAGTGTTATAGTAACGACTTATGTGTTACACCAACAAATCAAGTGTTAAATTAACAACTCATTTGTGTTACAGTAATAAGCCATATGTGTTACAATAAAAAATAAAATTACGAGAAAGTTTACAAAAGCAACGATAAGAGCCATAAAGCTAACGAAAATTACACCAAAAAAAATAAGTGTTACAATAACAACTTAAGTATTATCATGTGTTACAGTAACAAACCATGTGTTACACTAACGAATCATATGTGTTACAGTAACAACTCGTATGTGCTACACCAACAAATCTAGTGTTACATTAACACCTCATTTGTGTTACCGTAACAAACCATGTGTGACAATAAAAAAATACAATTGTATTACACTAATAATTAATCATTAAAACTATCGGAAATAAATAATTGTGTTACAGTAACGACAATGTTTTCGCCATTAGGATTTGATTTGTACACGTTGATAATAATTAAATCCTAAATTATTAGAGTGAAATAGAATCATCAAAGTTTGCAACTAATTGATACACAATAATCTGCCAAAATCGAAGTAATACTTCTTTACAAAGTTCAAAAAGAAGCAAGTCATTTTCCTATTTAAGGCAAAAAAAAAAAAAAGGAAGAACACAAATGTACCTAATTAATCTTCTTTGATGCTTATTCGGCATAAACTGACCAAATTACGCTTGTGTTTCCTAATAAAAAATGTACCTTAAGAAAGGGAAGAATTAAGAACTTAAGAAACGGAAGAACAAGTATTCGAAGTACAAATCAAAATATCATCATATTTGATAAGTGAATATTTGTATGGTTTTAACCCCCAATTTAGCTCGGTTTTGTTTGTCATTTGTGCTTTGCTAAGCCATTTTATGAGCTAATATCGTCTTCTAGGCGAATTCCTATGATCTAACATGTTTTGTAGGGAAAGTGACGTTTCTACGCCCTTTTTCTATATTCCCGAGCATTTGCCTAGAACCCGACGATTTGAAGAAGCAAGCTTGACCAAGTGAAAGGCATTTCAAGAAGGTTCACTAATTCGAAAGAGAGAAGAAGCAAAGACAGTTTCGTAGTTGTCGGAAGATCAATCAATTGAAAGGAAGAAATCATCGCTTTACATCAAACCCTATCAACAAACTTGACTCAAGAGGTCAAGGGGGATGTTGGAAGTCAAGTCAAAGCAAAAGGAGATGAAGCGTTAGTCAAAAGCTTCCAGAAGACAAAATACCCGATCGGGTTTGTGTATACCCGATCGGGGAAGTGTGTTGCTCTGCACAAAACGGCGTCAACTTCCTATTTTTGTCCTATGTGTTTAATGCCCGACCTCTTCCCCACGAAACCCTAATGCTATATATAGATGCTCCATCCCCTCTTCTCAACACACACCTTCTTCTCATACTTCTCTTCTCTTCTCTTCTTACATTTCTCCTTAGATTAGGAGGAGGGGGAATTAGCCTCCCTTCTCTCATTTTCTTCTTCTTTAGTCTTTAGTTCTTAGTTTTATTTCTGTCCCTTAGTTTAGATTAATAAGGATTTCATCCTTGTAATCTCCTTTGTGTGATTCAAGCGTTGCTATTCAAGGATCGTTTATTATATGCAAGGATTTTCTATTATTGTTATCACTGTCATCATATAGGTATTTCTATTTTATCCCTTGTTTAATGTTCTTACTGTTTTCCATTTGATTGTTATTCTCTTTACATATTGTCTTAGATTCATTTTAGTACCGTTATAATCGTTGTTTCATTTCCTAGATTATCAATTAGCGTCGTTATTATCGCCATATAAAAAGTCAAAACCAAATAAACATGTCTATCCTAGTTTTCATTGTTAATATCATTTTAGACATAGATATCATCATGAGTGAGTAGTCATCCTTTCTAGGGTGTAGGGTAGCCATGTTAGATTGATTAAAAAATGTTAATTGGATAAAGGAATTGTGCCTTTAAAACATTGTGTCTATGCATGTTTGGATTGTAACGATAGTTAACGATTTTTAGCTAAAATCATTTGACTAGTATGGAATTCTTTTCCAAGGTAGATATACAGGAATTGAATAGACAAAGCGTGACATAGTGGATTAAGACCTAGTAAATCGCACTAAAAGCCTGCTTGACCATCTGATCTATGATTGTAATGAACACACCATTCTTACGAACGCTCAATGAATTATTTGCATATCCTAAATCCAATTTCATCAATATATCAATCTACATGTGTGAACCTACTTCCCTAGATGCTTTTCATTACTTGCTTTACTATTTTTATTTTGTTTTTATTTTGTTTTTATTTATGCTTTATATTAGTTTAGATATCAAAAATCTCAAAACCCAGATAATCATTAGATAGAACTCAATTGCGAGACAATTCACATTCCATAGGAAACACCATCTCCCTGAGGATCGACCCCTACTTCCCTAATTACATTAATTTGTTATTAGCCTAGTCTGGGTAATTTATCTTTGTATTGGGCTTGCGACAGGCCCGATCAAATTTTGGTGCCGTTGCCGGGGAGCACGGTTTAGTTTTCCTTTTTCTTGTGATTTTTATCGCAATTAGTTTTATCTAGTCATTAGGAACCCAAATTCCTTTAGACCTCTCTTGATTTTTCATCTAAGCTTTTCAATCTTATACCCAGATCTTCTAGACTTGGGACCTCTATCTTTTTAGACCCCGATCTAGAAAGAACTCGGCAAAGGAGACGAAAGCTATTCATCGAAATCTCAAAAGCTTCTGATACTTCAAGTTTAGATCGTATTCGTGAGAAATACTCGGATATTCTATCTAATCTTGAAGGAGAAGAAGATCCATTCTCATCTCCATTCACAAAAACCACTCAATCTTCATTCCATCTTCACCTTCACATTCGGGAATGGTTCGACTTTCAGACCATTCCAAACCCACCGCAGAAACACTTCCAAGGGGTATTACTACACCCCAAATCGAAGCCCAAAACTTTGAAATCAAACCATCCTTCATTAACCTCATAGAAAGAAGCCAATTTAGTGGCAATGCCACAGAAGATCCCAACCTTCACATCCAAAACTTCTGTGACTATTGCTCCACTATTAGACAAAATGGAGTCACCCAAGAGCAAATTAGAGAGATGCTCTTCTCATTTTCTTTGAAGGGTAAGGCAAAGTTGTGGATTCATAGCCTTGATAAGGTTACTTTAGGTATCACCGATTGGGAGAGCTTAGCTCTTGCCTTCTACCAAAAGTACTTCCCCCCAGAGAAGACCGCTTTGTTGAGAAGTCAAATCACTGGTTTCCAACAAGGGGATGATGAGAGCCTATATGAAGCCTGGGAGAGGTACAAGGACTTACAAAGAGAATGTCCTCATCATGGGTTAGATTCATGGCTCCTTGCCATCACATTCTATAATGGGTGTTATATAGAGTCCCGTCGAATCCTGGATTCTGCTAACAATGGAAGATTTGATCAAATCAATGTTGAAAATGCTCACACTACCATTGAATCCATGGCAATTCACGATTCTCAATATAGAAATTCCCGCTCCATACCATCGAAATCTAAGCAAGAAGACCCCGCTTTAACACTTTTACAAGCCCAAGTAGCCCTTCTCACACAAAAGCTAGAACAACTCCAATCCTTTACATTTCAACAGAGTGACAATGGTGTAAGTAAACTTGAAGCCATAATGCTGCAATTAGCTCAAAGGCAAGACACCATGATAGCTCAATTCCAAGAGAGCGATCAAGCTAAGGATGCCGCCATCAAATTGTTGGAAGCTAATTTCCCAATTTACCTCTTCTAATACCCACCAAGAGCACGAGCAGCTACCTTCCCAATGTTACCATCCTCACGAAACTATAAATGCCATTTCCTCGAGAAGTGGTAAGCATAATGACGAGCCCGTGGTTGTTAATGTTGAAGCTAAGGTGCCCATGTCAAAAGGGAAAGAGCCCGAGACTCCTATTGAGATCAAGGTCCCATTTCCCGAAAGATTAGCAAAGCACAAGGAGGAGGCAAAGTATGGTAAATTCCTTGACGTCGTTAAAAACTTAAAGGTAACAGTCCCTTTCCTTGAATTGCTTTCCCAAGTTCCTTCTTATTCCAAGTTTATGAAGGAAGTCCTCAACAAGAAGAGATCCTTCGATGAGATGAAGACCGTAGCTTTCACTGAAGAGTGTAGTGCACTCTTGCAAAATAAGTCTCCACCAAAACTCAAGGACCCTGGAAGTTATTCCATCCCTTGCACTATAGGCACATATACCATTGATAAGGCCCTTTGCGACCTAGGTGCTAGTGTAAGTGTCATGCCCTTTTCTATGTTTGAAAAACTTAACATGGGTGCTTTGAAATGCACTAATATTACTTTGAAAATGGCGGACCGTTCTCTAAAACAACCTATGGGTGTTTTAGAAGATGTGCCCGTCAAAGTTGGTAAGTTTTTCATCCCTGTTGACTTTCTAGTACTTGACATGGCCGAGGACTCTCAAATCCCAATTATTTTGGGAAGACCCTTTTTGCACACCACTGGTGCAGTTTTCGATGTCAAGAATGGGAAGTTGACATTAGAGATAGGAGATGACAAGGTGACCTTTAGTAAAAATTCAACCGTTAAGGGTCCCGTATTAAAAGAACCTTGTTATGTGCTTAATGTTGATGACTCTTCTGTTGTTTCTTCTATGCCTCGATCCTTACTGACGGATTCATTGGAGGGACAGGTTAGTGTTGATTCTTTTGTAGGTGAGTATACTAAAAGCACTACTGCTAAAAGTGCTAGAAGGGGCTATTCTCGAAAAAGTTTGGCTTGGATGGAGAATGTAAAGAATGCTATGAAGATGAGCTTGGATGACAGTGAGTTTAAAGATAAAGGATGATTTCAAAGAAAGAACTAGAGTCTAGCACGACTTTTTAAATTGCGCTTCTCGGGAGGCAACCCGTGTTCCTTTTCTTTTTGCATTTTTATTTTTATTCCTTTTTTTCGTTGTTAGGATTTATTTTGCAGATGAAAGAGTTTTTGAAGAATCTATAAAGACCTTCCTTGTCAAGTCCAAAAGACTAGCTTGGGGGAGTCCGCGCTGACTAGTAAGCTTCACTCTTCTTTCATTTTTTCCTTTTTCCCATTAAGCATCTCATTGCATATTTTGTCTTTGTGCTCACATTGAGGACAATGTGATGTTTAGCTTGGGGGAGGAATTGCATTTTCCCATTTTGCATTTTAGTTTTGAATAAAAGAAAGAGAAGATTTTTGAGAAAATTTAAAAAATTTTGAACACAATTGAATGTTTTTCATGCTTTGCTTGCTTGTTTACTATGCTATCATGTTACATTTCCCAAACTTAGAGCTTTCAAAAGATAATGATTCAATATTCATTGAATTGTGCATACATAGGGAAGTCTTGACCATAATGTAACAACCCGAAAAATACCAATTTTTTCTAGTAAAAATATTTACTAACACTTTTCAGTATAACTTAAGTTTTTAAAATAGGAATTTTTGTTCCGAGTCTTATTTTGAAATTCCGCGTTCGTATTTGGAATTTCTGAGAGATTTCATGAAAAGACCGTTTTTAGTCATCTTTGACTTTTCTTGACTTTTAAGTCGTCTTTGACTTTTCTTGACTTTTTGAAAGTCGTCATTGACTTTTCTTGCCTTTTAAGTCGTCCTAAACTTTTCTTGACTTTTAAGTCATCTTCGACTTTTCTCGCCTTTTCAGTCAACTTTGACTTCCGTTGACTTTTCCCGACTCGTCTCATAAGTATGAAGACCGAAATTTTATTTAAAAAAATAATATTTTTGATTTATTTTATTTAGATTTATTAAGATTTATCATAATTTAATATAATTATTTTGAATTTATTCGGAATTTAAAGAATAACGTTTACGGTTTTAACCGAACGTCATCTAACTATTCCCAACTCATCGTAAATCTCGTAACAAATTCAAAACTCGACTTTGGCATGAGTCACACGCGCGTGTCATCATTTTCCACTCACCATTAGATATTTTATTTATTTTGATTAAACTAATCAAAATATCTAGATATTTATTAACTTTATCGATCAGTTAACGAAAATTACGCAAATCGTTTACAAAACTGATCCGATAGTCACCATACCACACGGTTTTCTAGGCCTCTAATAGGACTAGATATTTGTCTTTCTTTTGATTATAATAACATAATATCTTGATATTTAATTTAATTATCTTAATATCGAATTATATTTAATCGATTACCGTAAATTAATTATTAATCGCGAGTAAATTCCGTAACAATAATTTCAAAACCCGACATCCATCTTTGCCTATATTTACACGGCTCACACACACACTCCACTCACTAACAACTTTTCATTTTTCAACAAATCAAATTAAGATCAAAATATCACTTTCTTTAATCGTTCTTCGTGTTCTTCGTCGTTCATCAATTGTTCTTCATCGTTCTTGAGCAAAACCTTCATAAAATCCTTCATTTCTTAATTAAATCCTTCCTAATTTATATTTCTAGGATCTCCTCTTCGCTCCTCATCTTCACGTACGGTTTTATTTCAATTCCGACAAAATCGTTTTCAACACTTTAATTATGGAAATTTATATTTTAAGTTCTAATAATGTTTTTCTTGTCATTTCTTATAGGGGAAGATTTGGAAGACGAGTTTGGAGACTCGTATAATTTGGGTGAAGATTAGTAGAAGGGTTCTTATTATATATACTTCTTATTATTTTGGTGCTAATTGTTTTGCTAGCTAAGGTAACAATTCTGTTTTACTCGACGAATAAATGTCACATAGCCTTTAGTTTTTGGTTCATGTTATGGTTAATTATGATTTTAGTTAGTAACATAGCCTTTAGCTTTGGTTTTCTTTAGTTTGGTTCATCTTTAGTTTTTGTTCATATTATTATGATGTTATGATTTTTAGTTAGTAACATGTTAAGTAGTGGTTATTATGGTGTTTTATGAATTTATAACATGTTGGTTGTTCTTGATGAATTTGGATGATTCCTCATAATCATGATTTTTGTATGATTGATGGTTGTTTTGATTGTTTAAAAATGGATGTTGTTAATTAAAAACATGTTAGAATTAATGTGGAATTTGGGGTGGTTGTTTTAGTGGTGGCCGGAAATTGTGGTGGTGGTGAACCGGACCAGACCAGCCGGTCCAGGCCGGTTCAGACCCGGTCTGGGTTGGTCCATGGTGGGTCCGGGTTTTGGTCTTTGGGTTGTGTCGATGTTTGATTGTTTAATTGTTGTTTTGACGGGTTTTAAATATGTTAAAGCATGCGGGAATTTTTAAGAAACGGTTTTAGAAATTTAAATGAAAACAGCCATTTTAGCCCAAAACAGGCCGTGGGCCCATCCAGGCCCATGTGGGTCCGGCCCAACTCAGCCCGTGGGTCCCACTTTGGGACTTGTGACGGTTTTTGAGTTATCGTCATTTTTATCGTGTTTTGTAATATTTAGCAAGTGGGAAATATTAATAAGTTAAATATTTAATTAAAAAGGTTTTTCATAAAATTATTATTTCTCACATGTTAGAAATTATAAGACGAGATCGTAGTTTATTTTGATATCCTTTAAAGTCAAGCGGGGTTTTACGTAAGATTGAATAATTCACATGTTAGAAGTTTTATTAAAATAACATGTAATGAATATGTTGATTTTATGTCTATGTGATAAAGACTCTGTTTCTAGCCGGTTTGATTCAACGGGTTTGGTCAAACTAAGATCTAGTCAGCCCCGATTTGACTGATGACCCGTCGCGGGACTCGGGTCGGGGATTTGTCTTCAAGTGAGGTTGTATTTAATTATGAATTAGCCTTAGTAGATATGAGGCGATATGATATTTGATTCTTATTGATATGCAATTAGTCACATGATAGGATGTTTTTCCCGTGACTGTTTTATTATATGGTTGGTGTCGTGTTGACTAAGTCCCCATAGAGAATTATGAGTATATGGCGTCTTGACCATTCTAATTCTAAATGAGTATCTTGGACCATGACATTGATAGGCCCGTACTATCTTTAACGAGCATATGGAGTTTGCCGCTTGATA
>JAIUZE010072379.1:0-18886 GCA_022085475.1 Heliosperma pusillum
TCAAGTTTCGAGGGCGAAACTTTTTAAAAGGTGGGGTGATTGTAACACCCGGAAATGTACCCTATTTTTCTAGTAGAAATATTTTACGAAATCTTTTCAGCAAATTTAAGTTTTAATTTATAATTTTATGTTTCGAGTCGAATTTAGAATTTCCGAGTTCGTATTTGGAATTTCCGCGAGATTCCATGAGAATCCCGTCTTAAGGGGAGTTTGACTTTTGGTTGACTTTTCCTTACTTATACTCATATTTCCTTAATCTAATTTCATTCAAACACAAACACAAATATCTTCCTCCTTAAGAAATCTCAAGAACTTTCCCTCTTTGATATCGATCTTAGAATTCGCGTAGCTTCTTCGTTACTCGATAGAATTCACGTAAGTTCGCATTATTCTTCTCCCCTTACCTTCCTCTATCCGTATTGTTAATAAAATTATCGTCTTTCTCGCTTTTCAATCTTTCCGGCTTTCTCAAGATGAACTTTATTCATCTTTTTACGATCTATGTGTAGGTGGTGACCTCCAAGATCCCGACAAAGACTACTACCTTATTGAAGAGGAGCTTGACGACTAGTAGAGACGCTTAAAGGTAACGGTGAAGGGTTACTCGATATCATTTACGTGTTTTATGTGATTTCTAGGATAGAAACCATGTTTAGATTATAGTTAGTAAGCTTATGACTTGTGTTATTATTGATGGATGTTGTTTATTGAATATTTACATGAGTATTGATGATTTTGAATGATAGTCGATAATTTTCAAAAGTCGATTTTGATGAAACAAGGCATTTTCGTGTACTGCTGACCTCAGCCGGTCGACCGGCAGCCGGTCAGACCACTGGCTGGGGCAGTGGCTGTATATTTTGGCATTTTTACGTGATTTTGAAATGTGAAGTTGGGCTCAGCCGGTCGACCGGCAGCCGGTCAGACCACCGCCTGAGACACCCCCTTCCTTCCTTTGTTTTTCATATGACCCATTGGTCCCAGCCGGTTGACCGGCAGCCGGTCAGCCTGACCGGCTGGGACACACTGACATTTTTCATTGGTTTTTCATATGATAGTTAGCCTGAGCCGGTGGACCGGCAGCCGGTCAACTTGACCGGCTGGCACCTGCTGGAGTTCTTTGTGATTTTTGGTTACGATTTTCATTTATAATAATTCCGATCGTCCGTTTATCGTATAACTTTACGTAATGACTTATAATATTATTGTTTTGAATATATGACATTTCACTCGCTTGTATCACATGTATTGTGACGATTTTTGGTATGTTTCCACTTTCATTGTTAATATCAACATAATCATGAGTGAGTAGTCACCTTTCTAGGGTATGGGGTAGCCATGTTAGATTGATTAAAAGATGATATTTGGATAAAAGAAATTGTGCTTTTAAAACATTGTGTCTATGCATGTTTGGACTTTAACGATAGTTGACGATTCTTGATCACAATCATTGACTAGTGTGGAATTATTTTCCAAGGTAGATATACAGGAATTGAATAGACAAAGCGTGACATAGTGGATTAAGACCTAGTAAATCGCACAAAAAGCCTGCTAGACCATCTGATCTATGATTGTAATGAACACACCATTCTTACGAACGCTCAATGAATTATTTGCATATCCTAAATCCAATTTCATCAATATGTCAATCTACATGTGTGAACCTATTTCCCTAGATGCTTCTCATTATTGTTAATTTATCATTTGCTTTATCGTTTTCATTTCAGTTTGTTTTTATTTTGTTTTTATGCCATTCGTTAGTTTAGACATCACAAAATCCAAAACCCATAAAATCATTAGATAAAACTCGATTGTGAGACGATTCACAATCCATAGGAAACACCATCTCCCTGAGGATCGACCCCTACTTCCCTAATTACATTAATTTGTTATTAGCCTAGTCTGGGTAATTTATCTTTGTATCGGGCTTGCGACAGGCACGATCAATCAGCTACACTCACTTCTCGTATAGACCGAGAATGATATGAAATTGAGTGGGAGTGTAACAACCCGAAATGTACCCTATTTTTCTAGTGAAAATATTTTACGAATACTTTTCGGCGAATTTAAGTTTTTAAATTGGAATTTATTGTTCCCAGTCGAATTTTGAATTTCCGAGTTCGTATTTGGAATTTCTGCGAGATTCCATGAGAATCCCGTTTTTAAGTCAACTTTGACTTTCGTTGACTTTTCCGACTCACCTCGTAAATTGAAAGACCGAAATTTTATTTAAAAAAAATAAAAAATTTAATTTATTCTTATTAAGATTTATATAAATTTATGATAATTTAATATAATTATTTTGAAATTATTCGGAATTTATGAGAAGGTTTTACGGTTTAATCCCGAACGTCATTTAACTATTCCCGAGTCAACTTAAATCCCGAAACAAACCCGAAACCCGACTTTGGCATGAGTCACACGCCCCATGTCATCTTTTTCCCCTCACATTAGATATTTGAATTCTTTCGATTAAACTAATACGAATATCTAAGATATTTGTAACTTTATCGATCCGTCAGTTTAAATTACGCAAATCGATTAAAATCAGACCCGGTTTCTTCTCATGTCACACGGCTCTTCCTCCTCTAATAGGACTAGATATTTTTCTTTCTTTTTGATTACAATAACATAATATCTAATTAATATCTAGATATTTTATTAAACTATCATTTAATCTAATGATATTTAATTAATTACCTTAATATAATTATAAAACCCGAGTCAATCCCATAACAACAATTTCAAAACCCGACTCCATAATTCTTCTATATGTACACGGCCCACTCCACCATTACTCACTAACTACCTTTTCATTTTACAATAAATCAACTTAAGATCTAATTAATACTTTCTTTAATCGTTGTCTTCCTTCATCGTTCTTCAATGTTCTTCGTCGTTCTTGAGCAAAATCGTCACAAAAACCTTCGTTAATTGTTCAAATCCGTCCTATCTTATATTTCTAGAATCTCCTCTTCGCTCTCCATCTTCAAGTACGGTTTATTTTCAATTCCGACAAAATCGTTTTCAACACTTTAATTTGGAAAATCAAGTTTTAATTCTAATAATGTTATTCTTGTCATTTCTTATAGGGGAAGATTTTGAAGACGAGTTTGGTGACTCGTATATTTTAGGAGAAGATTAGAAGACGGGTTTCTTATTTCTTTAGTTCTTATTTTGGGTGCTAATTGATTTTTGTGCTAGCTAAGGTAACGATTCCGATTTACTCGACGAATTAATGTCACATACCTTATGGTTTTGGTTATGTTGTTGTTATTTATGGTTTTAATTAGTAACATGATAAGTAGTTGTTATTATTATGTTTTATGAATTTATAACATGTTTAGTGTTCTTGACATATTTGGATGATTTGTTCATAATCATGATTTTTGTATGGATGATGGTAAAATTGGTTGTTAAATTGGTTGTTTGTTAATTAAAACATGTTGGAATTAATTTGGTGTTTGTTGTTGTTGGGGCCGTGTAAAATGGCTGAAAAACCAGCCCAAACCAGGCCGGTTCAGGCCGGTTCAGGCCCGGTCCATGCCGGTCTGGGTTGGTCCGGGTTTTGGTCTTTGGGTTTTTGTCGATACTTGATTGTTTTGTTGTTGTTTTGACGGGTTTTAATTATGTTAAGCATGCGGGAAATATTAAGAAACGGTTTTTAGAAAAGTCGATCAAAATAGCCAAAATAGGCCGGTTTATTCTCGGCCCAAAAACAGGTCGTGGGTCCCCCTCTAAACTTGTGACGGTTTTTGAGTTATTGTTATTTTACCGTGTTTTGTAATATTTAGCAAGTGGGAAATGTTAATAAGTAAATTATTTTAATTAAAAGTTTTCATAATATTATTATTTCTCACATGTTAGAAATTATAATACGAGATTGTAGTTTAATATGATATCTTTTAAGTCAAGCGGGTTTTTGTATGATTTTAATAATTCACATGTTAGAAGTTGAAATAAATTAGCATGAGATGAATATGATGATTTTATGTTCAAAGTCTATATGGTAGAGACTCTGTTTCTAGCCGATTTGACCAAACGGTTTTGGTCAAACTAAGATCTAGTCAGCCCCGTTTTGACTGATGACCCGTCGCGGGACTCGGGTCGGGTATTTGTCTTCAAGTAAGGTTGTATTTAATTAATGAATTAGCCTTAGTAGATATGAGGCGATATGATATTTGATTATGATTTATATGCAATTAGTCACAGGATAGGAAGTTCTTCCCGTGACTGTTTGATTGTATGATATATGTCGTGTTGACTAAGTACCCATAGAGAATTATGAGTATATGGCGTCTTGACCATTCTAATTCTAAATGAGTATCTTGGACCATGACATGATAGGCAGTACTATCTTTAACGAGTATATGTTCATTGTTGATAGCTTGGTGTCCGGCCTGGGGGGGTTTATTCCCAAGGCGGAGCATGGTCTGCTTAATAGTTCCACTTTGGGAATGGAGCCAGTTAAGTTAGCAACTTGCTTAGGGGGTCGCTAGGTCCTAGTAGAGATTCTTGTGTACTGTTTTGTCATGAGACGGGGAATGGAATAGCTGTTGTCGCTAGGTCTGATCAGTCTAGGACTAGGATGTTTTCCTACCTTGTGGTATAGCCTCGAGTTACAGAAGTAGACTATCGCCGTCCTAAGAACTTATGGCTGTTTATAGAAGTATTGGTCTTTCATGTTTGATGATTCTATGAGTTTTAGAAGGTGAGATGCAAGCAGGCTAAGGTTGATAGAGTTTGGATTACCGGTTGTTAACTGATTCACATGATTGTTAGTATGATTAGGGTTTGAGTGTATCAGGGCCATGTTTTAAATGTAACCTCTGAGCCAGCATACCAGCTTCCCTACCTCGTGTTATAGATTGTTAACAGATTCACATGATAGCTTTCATATGATAGGTTATATGTTAGTTAATTGTTTCATAACATGACAAGCATATCGTATATGTTAAGGTTTTGTATTTTCCATATACATCTCTTTTATGTTATTCATGTTTTATTAAACTCGACATTTCGTGGCTGGGAGAACTCGGAGTTACTCCCAACTGACTGTGGCTTCCGTGTTTATATTTAATGCGGTTGGCAGGTTTGTGATGCATACTTGGGTACATTGACGAGCTAGCGAGCGAAGTATTTACCTTGGACCTATATTCGGTTCTTAGGATTGTATATTATTATACACTCTTTTATTTCCGTATTTATACGGGAGATATGTCTCCCGTTTTAGATCTTTCTTATGTATAATATTATTTCTTTTTGTTATGAACCTTGTTGTTTAATTAAGGACACCTTTGCTTATGATGAATATATTTAATAGTAGGTTCCGGTTTTAAAATTTACCGATTTTCACTAAAGTGAACCTATTAGAAACGTATTCTCATCTTTTATTTATTTAAATTACTAGTTTTTCTTTCCGCAAATTTGAGGGTGTCACAGGGAGCATGAAGCAAGATGTTCTCATAATTTCCAACAAGGGCAAAGGTAAAGGCAAGGCTCGTGGCGACCTAGCTGTAGGAAAGCCAAAGTTTAAAAAGTCAGGAAACGGCAAGAGTGGGCCTGGTGAGACCAGTGGCTCACAAGACAAGGCAAAGAGCAAGGACAGTAACATGGAGTGCCACCATTGCCACAAAACTGGGCATTGGAGGAGGAACTGTCCCGTGTACCGTGAGGACATAAAAGTTGGCCGCGTCACTACTGTTGGTATGTCATCTATTATTCATATGATTGAGATTAACCATGCAAGTTTCGGAACTTGGGTACTTGATACAGGTTGTGGTTCTCATCTGTGTAATCATTTGCAGGGCCTAAGAAACATCACATCTCTCGCAAAGGGTGATGTGGACCTGCGAGTGGGGAATGGAGCAAGAGTTGCTCCAGTTTCAGTGGGAACATATGTAATCCAACTCCCGAGTGGTTTTGAGTTATATTTATATAACTATTGCTATGTACCCAGTTTATCTAAGAACATTATTTCTGTTTCCGTACTAGATAAAGACAATTTTTCATTTTCAATAAAGGACAATAGCTATATTTTCTCTTTTAATGAAATGATTTATGGCAAAGCAGTTTCCATGAATGGAATTTATATCTTAGATCAAACCACAGAAATATTGCATGTGAACAATAAGAAATTAAAGGTTGGTGACAAAGATCAAACTTATCTATGGCACTGCCGTATGGGACACATAAATGAGAAACGTGTAAAGAAGCTCATTGACAATGAGACTATCTCCCCATTTGATTACGAATCATTTGGCACGTGTGAATCATGTCTTATCGGTAAAATGACTCGAATTTCCTTCAAAGGTGTTGGAATGCGCGCTAGTGACCTATTAGGACTCATACATACTGATGTATGTGGACCTATGTCAATAAACGCAAGAGACGGCTATAGATATTTTATCACTTTCACGGATGATTTGAGTAGATACGGATATGTCTACTTAATGAAGCATAAAAGTGAGTCCTTTGAAAAGTTCAAGGAATACCAGAATAAGGTTGAAAACCAACTGGGAAGAAAGATTAAAGCACTTCGTTCAGATCGTGGTGGCGAATATCTTTCAAATGAGTTTGATCAACACCTTAAAGACTGTGGTGTAGTATTACAGTTAACTCCACCTGGAACACCTCAATTAAATGGTGTGTCCGAACGGAGAAATCGAACATTACTTGATATGGTTCGATCCATGATGAGTCACATGGTAGTACCTGATTCATTATGGGGCTATGCTCTTTTGTCAGCTGCTCTTATACTTAACCGAAGTTCGTCTAAAGCTGTAGACAAGACTCCATATGAGTTATGGAGGGGAACGGTCCCTAACTTGTCCTTTATTCGGGTTTGGGGCTGCAAGGCTTATGTCAAGCGGAGACACGAGGATCAGCTCGGCCCGCGATCGATCAAGACATACTTTATTGGTTATCCAAAAGGAATGTTTGGTCATTACTTCTATTCGCCTACCGAACAACGAGTTTTTGTTGCGGCTAGTGCGAAGTTCTTAGAGAAAGAGTTTCTCGAGAATAAGTCAAGTAATAGAACCTTCGATCTGTCGGAGATTCAAGAACCAACAACCGAGCAACCAATGGAGGAAGAGGTTCCTTCAACTTCTGCTACGGTTAACATCCCTATGGAACCTAGGAGGTCGGGTAGAGTCTCCATTCCTCCAGACAGATACATTGGTATGGTCGAGGAGAATGATAAGATATGTTAACTCCTAGAGATACGAACCCTCTACCTATAAAGGGGTGCCTGACCTGTTTTTCCGCTTCTAAGCTATTGCTTGAAGACCATGCATCCGAGATGGACTGCGCAGTATGGGAGGAATGACGGTAAGGATCTTGTTATTTGCCTGATAAGGTACGCCTCTTTCATATGGGAAAATGGCTTATAAGATAAGCATTCCGTAGAATGCAACAGGACACCTATAATTTCACACTATGGCAAAAGGTCTTCACTCAAGTGCAAGGATTGCATTATGATGAAATTTTTGCACCCGTAGTTATGCTGCGTTCCATTCGGATAATCTTAGCGATTGCCGCTTTTCATGACTATGAAATTTGGCAGATGGATGTGAAAACCGCCTTCTTAAACGGTTATTTGGAGGAGGAATTGTACATGGTAAAAACCGAAGGTTTCATTGATCCTAAAAATCATAAGAAAGTTTGCAAGCTTAAGCGTTCCATTTATGGACTTAAGCAAGCTTCTCGGAGTTGGAATCATCGTTTCGACCAGGTGATAAAAGAGAATGGTTTCACTCGATCGGCCGAGGAACCATGCTTGTATGTCAAGTCGAGTGGAAGTAAGATTGTCTTCTTAATATTTTATGTTGATGACATACTCTTGATTGGGAATGACATCCCTCTCTTAGCTTCGGTAAAAGTATGGTTAAAGAACCATTTCCAGATGAAAGATCTGGGTGAGGCACAACGCATATTAGGGATCCGTATCTATAGAGATAGATCATGATGGATGTTATCACTCAGTCAGGAGTCTTATATAGATAAGATTCTTGAGAGGTTCAGCATGACCAACTCCAAGAAGGGGAACCTTCAAATGATTTCTGGGATGCATTTGAGTAAAGCTCAGGCACCCAAGACATCGGAAGAGGTCGAGCGCATGAGTCGTGTTCCTTATGCATCAGCTATACGATCGATCATGTATGCCATGATATGCACACGTCCGGACGTGGCATATGCATTGAATATGACGAGTCGTTACCAAGGCAATCCAGATGAAACACACTGGATGGCTGTCAAAAACATACTTAAGTACTTAAGAAGGACTAAGGATTGGGTATTGACTTATGGAGGATACACTGAGCTATGCGCAATCGGTTACGCAGATGCTAGCTTCGAAACAGATCGAGATGACTCAAAATCTCAGTATGGATTCGTCTTTACTCTTAATGGCGCTGCGGTCAGTTGGAAAAGCTCCAAACACAGTGTTATAGCAGATTCTACAACTGAGTCCGAGTACTATGCCGCTACAGAAGCTGCAAAGGAAGCTATATGGATGCGTCAGTTCTTACAAGGACTAACCGTAGTTTCTAGTTCGAATGACCCTATCACCATCTATTGTGATAATAGAGGTGCCATCTTTCAGGCTAAGGAGCCTAAGTCCAGCAACAAGTCTAGACATGTACTTCGGAAGGCTCACATGATCCGAGATTACGTGGAGCAAAAGGAGATAGTGATTGACAAGATTTCTTCGGATGACAACATCGCGGACCCTCTCACTAAACCGTTAAAATATTATAAGCATGAAGGGCACGTTATTTCCATGGGAATTAAACGTGTTCCTGAGTTGTAGTAGTTGTTTTATGTGAATTAGATAAATGTATCTTTTTCATACACTATTTATAACATCATCGTATTGTTTCATATTTTGTGTTTCATGTGGATTGTACGACAGCAGTGAACGCTACAAAGTGAACTGAATTACATTATAATTGTTTTGGTCCGTAATCGCCTACATGAGCTGATAACTCTGGCAATTATACTGTGAAGTTGATTGATGGTGGGTTCAACGAGCCATAAGTCAAACGGTTGACTGATCGATCACAGATACGAGTTATAAAGATACCTCGTAGGACATCGTGACAACGTTATGGAGTCCTAAATGTTTCAGAACATTCGGTGCCAGGTCGTGGATAGGACGTCCATAGTGTTCCTAAGAGTCGATTCTTTTGACTATCGACTGTCTCTTGAGATTAAGGCAGTTTTTGGGTGACTTTGGTTTCTTTCTCATGGTCGACCGTAACAGGAGGCTAAGTAGATTTTTACTGGGTCATTTCATACTGTGCTTGTATCTGCAGGATTCGAGTTGAGGAAAATATCCAACCTTTATCAGGTTTTGTTATTTCTCAGGGCCACTCGAGGAGTTGTAACTGAAATGCATGGCCATGCTCGAATAATGATTCGTTTATCAGTTAAGTTACTCTCTAGTCAGGAAAACCACTCTTGATACTGATCGCTTGTAAAATGCGACCTTTGTAAATACGGACTTTGCAAATTGTTTTACATTGAGTGGGAGAAATTTATGGATATGAGAATCGGGTTATCGCACATACACTTGTAAGGACAAGTGGGAGATTGTTGGAGCTAGTGTCCTCCACAGTTAGTGTGATAACATGAATAAATCTCTTACAGGTTCACATGGTATACTTTGTATTCTTATCAGTTGATTAACGTTTATCGATAACGGTTGGCTTGCTAGAAGTTTGACGTTATTGTCATTTTAATGGTGGTGATCAACTAGTCCCTAAAAGTCACACCTAAAGGATGTGTCTGAGAGATGTGATTATATGAATAATATAATCATATTGATGCCTTATTATATGACTAAAAGGTTAGTCGATGTATATACTAAAAGGTTAGTCAATGTAATGATGATACGATTATTTAATAACGATTAAATAATATTAGCTGAGACGAATTAAATGTAATTCGTAATTGAATATAAACCGTTATATTTAATCAATGTATATAATATAAGCTTAAACGAATTAAAATGTTAATTCGTAATTAAACATAATATGTTATATTTAATTAGCAAATTATAAATATACGAATATTTATAGTTGACGTATATATTATATTACATGCTAATATAACCGAAAAAGGAATGAAAAAAATAGTCTTTTTCTCTCTTATTTTTCGGTCCATAAGAGATAAAAATAAGAGAAAAGATCTCCGATTATTCACTTATGGTAACTAGGTCAAAAACCCTAATAAGAAGAAGGGAAAAGGGAGAAAGGACTTCTCCTTCTAACCCTAGTCTATTCGGCCGTGATAGAGCAAGAGAGAAACAAGATTTTTCTCGAATTCTCTCTATCATTCATCATCACACAAAAGAAAAATTAGCAGTAACTTTTCTCTAAAATTCTAGCACAAGCAAGGCATATCTCGGAGCATCTTGGGTGCAACAATTAGGAGAATATCGATTTCGATATTCTTCATAGGCCAAATTTGCTAGGACCAAAGGTTAATTCTAAATTCCTATAATTTTATATTATGCAATTCATTTATGACTCGTAATTCATATACTATAGTTTTGTTATAATCCGTAAATTAATGACGAAATATACTGATATTTCCCACAAATTGAAGTTCAACAAAAAAATCCGCATGCGTATCAAAAGATAAGAGAAACAATTTTTTGCTTATAAGAGCCTAGGAATGGGAGTGTATGGCAGCTCAACCTCATTTGCTTTAGCGGAACGCTTTGACTTTCGTTTTTGTATCCCCCTTTTCTTCCTTTGTCTACGCCCCTTCGTAACTGCTCGTTCCGGATAAAGAATAGTTGGACCAGTGTCTTGAGCATTACTTGTTGGACATTTGTAACAACCCGAAAAGTACCCTATTTTTCTAGTGAAAATATTTTACGGATACTTTTCAGCCTATTTAAGTTTTAAAGTGGAATTTATTGTTTCCAGTCGAATTTGGAATTTCCGAGTTCGTATTTGGAATTTTTGAGAGATTCCAAGAGAATCCCGTTTTTAAGTCAACTTTGACTTTCGTTGACTTTTTCGACTCGCCTCGTAAATTTAAAGACAGAAATTTTATTTCAAAAAAATAATAAATTTAATTTATTTTTTATTACGATTTATTTGAATTTATGATAATTTAATAAAATTATTTTGAATTTATTCGGAATTTAAGAGAAGGTTTTACGGTTTAAACCCGAACATCATTTAACTATTCCCGAGTCATCTTAAATCCCGAAACAAACCCGAAACTCGACTTTGGCATGAGTCACACGCCCATGTCACCTTTTTTCCACTCACTTTAGATATTTTTAATTAATATGATTAAACTAATAATAATATCTAAGATATTTATAACTTTATCGATCCGTTAACTTAAATTACGCAAATCGTTTACAAAACAGACCCGATTACTACCCAAATCACACGGCGCCTCTCCTCTCTTAAGCTAGATATTTTTCCTTTCTTTTCATTACAATAACATAATATCTAGATATTTGGTTTAATTAACTTAATATCTAATTATATCTAATCAATTACCGTAATATAATTATTAAACACGAGTCAATTCCGTAACAATAATTTCAAAACCCGACTCATTATTTTCCTCTATATTACACGGCACTCACACCCCATTACTCACTAACTACCTTTTCATTTTACAATAAATCAACTTAAGATCTAATTAATACTTTCTTTAATCGTTCTTCATCGTTCTTCGTCGTTCTTCATCGTTCTTCGTCGTTATTGAGCAAAATCGTCATAAAACCTTCATTTCTTATTCAAATCCGTCCTAACTTATATTTCTAGAATCTCCTCTTCGCTCTCCATCTTCAAGTACGGTTTATTTTCAATTCCGACAAAATCGTTTTCAACACTTTAATTATGGAAAATCAAGTTTTAATTCTAACAATATTAGTCTTGTCATTTCTTATAGGGGAAGATTTTGAAGACGAGTTT
The DNA here is from genome assembly GCA_022085475.1 of Heliosperma pusillum. Taxonomy (NCBI): domain Eukaryota; kingdom Viridiplantae; phylum Streptophyta; class Magnoliopsida; order Caryophyllales; family Caryophyllaceae; genus Heliosperma; species Heliosperma pusillum. The sequence goes on from JAIUZE010072379.1 coordinate 11,949, forward strand.
GGTGACTCGTATATATTAGGAGAAGACTAGTAGACGGGTTTATACTTCTTATTTTTTTGGTGCTAATTGATTTTGCTAGCTAAGGTAACAATTCCGATTTACTCGACGAATAAATGTCACAAATCTTTTGTTTAAGTTCATGTTATTATGATTTACGGTTTTTAATTAGTAACATGATAAGTTGTTATTTTTATTATGTTGTATGAATTTTTGATATGTTTAGTGTTCTTGATAAATTTGGATGATGGTTCAAAATCATGATTTGTGTATGAATGATGGTTGAATTGGTTGTTAAATTGGTTGTTGTTAATTAAAATCATGTTAGAAATAAATTGGTATGGTGGTTGGTGGTGGCCGAATTGGGTGGCTGGAAAAACCAGCCCAAACCAGGCCGGTTCAGGCCGGTTCAGGCCCGGTCCAGGCCGGTCTGGAATGGTCCGGGAATCGTCCTTTGGGTTTGTGTCGATACTTGATTGTTTTGTTGTTGTTTTGACGGGTTTTAAATATGTTAAACATGCGGGAAATATTAAGAAACGGTTTTAAAAATGTCGTCTCAAAACAGGCCCAAACCAGGCCCGTGGGCCCAGTCCAGGCCCGTGTTAGGTCCGGCCCAAATCAGCCCATGAGTCACCTTGTTGGACTTGTGACGGTTTTTGAGTTTAGTGTTAATTTATCGTGTTTTGTAATATTTAGCAAGTGGAAAATTTTAATAAGTAAATTATTTAATTAAAAGTATTTTTCATAATATTATAATTCCTCACATGTTAGAAATTATAATACGAGATTATAGTTTAAATTGATATCCTTTAAGTCATGCGGGTTTTCGTAAGATTTAATATTTCACATGTTAGAAGTTTTAATAAAATAAACATGTAATGAATATGATGATTTGTATGTCTAAGTCTATTTGGTAAAGGCTCTGTTTCTAGCCGGTTTGATCAAACAAGTTTGGTCAAACTAAGATCTAGTCAGCCCCAATTTGACTGATGACCCGTCGTGGGACTCGGGTCGGGAATTTGTCTTCAAGTAAGATTTGATTTAATAAGGAAGGAGCCTGCTTAGAGGGGCGTAGATATGAGGCGATATGATATTTGATTATGATTTCATATGCATTAGTCAACATGATAGGAAGTTTTCCCGATGACTGTGTTTGATTGTATGATAGGTGTAGTGTTGACTAAGTAACATAGAGCATTATGAGTATATGGAGGTCTTGACCATTCTAATTCTAAATGAGTATCTTGGACCATGACATAGATAGGCAAGTACTGTCTTTAACGAGTATATGGTCACCGTCGATAGCTTTTGTGTCACGGCCTGGGGGGCTTATCTCCAAGTCGGGGCATGGCATCCTAAGAGTTCCGCTTTGGGAAGGGAGCCAGCTTAAGTACTAGCCATCTCTGCTTAGGGGGTCGCCTAGTAGAGTTTCTCATAGACGGTTATGTCATGGGACGGGGAATGGAATAGCTGTTGTCGCGAGGTCTGATCAGTCTAGGACTAGGATGTTTTCCTACCTTGTGGTATAGCCTCGAGTTACAGTCGACTATTGGCCGTGCTAGGAACTTATGCCTGTTTGTAGAAGTATTGGTCTTTCATGTTTGTATGATTCTATGAATCTTAGAAGGTGAGATGCAAGCCGGCTAAGGTTGATAGAGTTTGGATTACCGGTTGTTAACTGATTCACATGAGATTATGTTTGATTAGGGTTTGAGTGTATCATGGCCATGTTAAAGGTAACCTCTGAGCTAGCATACCAGCTTCCCTACCTCGTGTTATAGATTAATAACGGTTTCACATGATAGTTTTCATATGCTAGGTTATATGTTAGTTATTTGTTTCATAACATGAAAAGCATATCGTATATGTTAAGTTTTGTATTTTCCATATACATCTCTTTTCTGTTATTCATGTTTTATTAAACTCGACATTTCGTGGCTGGGAGAACTCGGAGTTACTCCCCACTGACTGTGGCTTCCGTGTTTATATTTAATGCGGTTGGCAGGTTTGTGATGCATACTTGGGTACATTGACGAGCTAGCGAGTGAAGTATTACCTTGGACCTATATTCGGTTCTTAGGATTGTATCTTATTATACACTCTTTTATTTCAGTATTTATACGGGAAACATGTCTCCCGTTTTAGATATTTCTTATGTATAATATTATTTCTTTTTGTTATGAACCTTGTTTGTTTAAGACACCTTTGTTATGATGAATATATGTAATAGTAGGTTCCGGTTTTAAAATTTACCGATTTTCACTAAAGTGAACCTATTAGAAACGTATTCTCATCTTTTATTTATTTAAATTACTTGTTTATTTTTCCGCAAAATTTGAGGGTGTCACAGTTGGTATCAGAGCATTTTTGCTCCCGACGCACGTTTGTGTACCCTAGTATAAATAACTTGACCTTAATAAAATAATAAACTTGTGAGATAGAATGGTAGGATGGGTAGATTAGGATTTATGTTGTAGTCTATTTGTTTATGCTAATTGTTAGGAGTAACTTAATTTGTTTTGTCTCTTATGAAGATGGTTGGACCTCGTGTAGAAGAGATCGTTGTTAGTGCCAACCAGGTTCCTTCTCATCGAGAAGACAATTGCCAAGGAGGCTATGCATGGGGTGGCTAGCTAAATTCTAGGAGCAATATTACGCCTTATGGTGGAATATGTGTTACCTAGAAGGAGTATCCTCTACCGAAGATTTTAAGATTTACAAGCCTAATTGAAGTGAATTCCTTCTTCATCTATGAATTCTCTCTTCCTTATTATATTATGCTCTCTTCTTTCTATCTAGGTGCTTCTTTCTCTTCCAACCTATTTGTCTCTTGGAAATTACTCTAGATAGTTCCTCCATCTTATCATTAGTATCCTTACCTTCCTCTTGTAACATTTTTATGGATGTCATACCCATTTGTTTGTGGTATATTATACTTAGTAGGAAGAACTTTGAATTTTGTTGAATATTAGTGTTTGTTAGAATGAACTTGTGATTTGAGGAAAATGGTATAGATCTAATTTCACCCTATGGTGGTGAGAGTTGGTATCTTGAGAAAGAAGTTTCGAATATGGTACCTAACCATCCTATTAAACTAGTTTCATGTTTAGATGATTATAATGATTTGAGGATAAACTTAGGATGAAACTCTCCTAGTGGTTTTAGACTATGAAAGCTTAATGTTGCAATATCGTTTTGAGGATCGAAATAATCATATTGATCGTTGGTAGTTGTGGTTAAGAATTTTAGGGATTCTTTAAGTATTACTTGAGAAATTGTTGGCTTTAAATGTTGAACCTTAACGGGAATAATTACCTTGTGGAATTTTAGATTTGGATGACCCAACTTGAAGAATATTGTTATAAGCAAAAAACCGATGTATTGAGAGTTTGGAAGAGATAAATAAATTGATTTACGGTTGCATTGTCTTATGTTTGGCAAAAGTTAAGTGAAATAAGATTTGTGTGACTAATCTCTTTGAGGTTTTGTGATTTAACTTTTGAGGATGAGAAGGTTCATTTTTAATAATTTAGGGTAATGACTTTTTGAATAAATTTGATTAAAGGATTTCATAGTAAGTCCTTTACTTTGAGGTTGTTAGAGGTCTTGTTTCCCTAATTATAAATATTTTGATGGTGATTTCCAATAAGAGTTTTGGATGGACCTTAGAAGATTTTAATTGAAGTTGAATAATTGGGAGTTGTTACTCGAAGTGTCATGTTTATGAAATATTTTGGAAGGAATCTGATGATTGAAAATGTTGAGGATATATTGCACTCTCTTGAGGACTAGATTCTGGTGCAGTTAGTGTTGTCAAGTTGCGATCAACATTCGAAGTTTCATAGTTGTAAGATAGTATTGTGGTTCATTCCTCTCTCTTCCCTCAAATTGATCCTTATTCAATCCGCTACCTTTCAATCCTTTCCCGTTTTAGTCCTTTATAATCGTTTGGGCGTACCTCCTATTATCACGATTTGTGATTTCGAAGTTCGAGTCGCTCTACGTTCGTGTAATGTCATCTTTTTGTGTTTCTATCCTTGAGAAAACTTTCAAAATCTCCTTCTTTCTTCTTTCTTTCTATTCGATTTATTCTTTCGAATATTCCGTTCCTTCTATCGAATATCATCTTTTATAAATAAATTATTAGAAGCTTTAGTTAGAAATTTTAGACATAGATAGTAGAGTTATTACATTTACTATAAAATTTTTGAACTAAAAGCTTTTGGAAATAATACGATTTCAAGTATTTTTCTGTCAAGGAGTGTTGAGACTTGTTATTGGAGACGTTCGATAACTAGTTTTCTCATTTATTGATGCGAAAATGTATCTTTTAAAGTCTTTGACTTGGGACGTCGATGTTCTTACCAGCTGACGAGAACCTTCCGCCCCATTGATAAGACTCAGTATTTTTATTACAAATATATTTTTAAAGGGTTTGAAATAGACCTACATATATGTCACATTACTTCTTCTAAGTTTCGAGGACGAAACTTTTTAAAAGGAGGGGTGATTGTAACAACCCGAAAGTACCCTATTTTTCTAGTGAAAATATTTTACGGATACTTTTCAGCCTATTTAAGTTTTAAAGTGGAATTTATTGTTTCCAGTCGAATTTGGAATTTCCGAGTTCGTATTTGGAATTTTTGAGAGATTCCAAGAGAATCCCGTTTTTAAGTCAACTTTGACTTTCGTTGACTTTTCCGACTCGCCTCGTAAATTTAAAGACCGAAATTTTATTTCAAAAAAATAATAAATTTAATTTATTTTTTATTACGATTTATTTGAATTTATGATAATTTAATAAAATTATTTTGAATTTATTCGGAATTTAAGAGAAGGTTTTACGGTTTAAACCCGAACATCATTTAACTATTCCCGAGTCATCTTAAATCCCGAAACAAACCCGAAACTCGACTTTGGCATGAGTCACACGCCCATGTCACCTTTTTTCACTCACTTTAGATATTTTTAATTAATATGATTAAACTAATAATAATATCTAAGATATTTATAACTTTATCGATCCGTTAACTTAAATTACGCAAATCGTTTACAAAACAGACCCGATTACTACCCAAATCACACGGCTCCTCTCCTCTCTTAAGCTAGATATTTTTCCTTTCTTTTCATTACAATAACATAATACCTAGATATTTGGTTTAATTAACTTAATATCTAATTATATCTAATCAATTACCGTAATATAATTATTAAAACCGAGTCAATTCCGTAACAATAATTTCAAAACCCGACTCATTATTTTCCTCTATATTACACGGCACTCACACCCCCATTACTCACTAACTACCTTTTCATTTTTCAATAAATCAACTTAAGATCTAATTAATACTTTCTTTAATCGTTCTTCATCGTTCTTCGTCGTTCTTCATCGTTCTTCGTCGTTCTTGAGCAAAATCGTCATAAAACCTTCATTTCTTATTCAAATCCGTCCTAACTGATATTTCTAGAATCTCCTCTTCGCTCTCCATCTTCAAGTACGGTTTATTTTCAATTCCGACAAAATCGTTTTCAACACTGTAATTATGGAAAATCAAGTTTTAATTCTAACAATATTATTCTTGTCATTTCTTATAGGGGAAGATTTTGAAGACGAGTTTGGTGACTCGTATATATTAGGAGAAGATTAGTTGACGGGTTTTTCTTTACTTCTTATTTTTGGTGCTACTTGATTTTGCTAGCTAAGGTAACGATTCCGAGTTACTCGACGAATTTAATGTTACATATCTTTTGTTCTTTTGTTTTAGTTCATGGTATTATGATTTACGGTTTTTAATTAGTAACATGATAAGTTGTTATTTTTATTATGTTGTATGAATTTTTGATATGTTTAGTGTTCTTGATAAATTTGGATGATGGTTCATAATCATGATTTTTGGTATGAATGATGGTTGAATTGGTTGTTAAATTGGTTGTTGTTAATTAGAATCATGTTAGAAACAAATTGGTATGGTGTTGGTGGTGGCCGAATTGGGTGGCTGGAAAAACCAGCCCAAACCAGCCCAAACCAGGCCGGTTCAGGCCGGTTCAGGCCCGGTCCAGGCCGGTCTGGAATGGTCCGGGAATCGTCCTTTGGGTTTGTGTCGATACTTGATTGTTTTGTTGTTGTTTTGACGGGTTTTAAATATGTTATGCATGCGGGAAATATTAAGAAACGGTTTTAATAATGTCGTCTCAAAACAGGCCCAAACCAGGCCGTGGGCCCAGTCCAGGCCCGTGTTAGGTCCGGCCCAAATCAGCCCATGAGTCACCTTTTTAGTCTTGTGACGGTTTTTGAGTTTAGTGTTAATTTATCGTGTTTTGTAATATTTAGCAAGTGGGAATTTTAATAAGTAAATTATTTAATTAAAAGTATTTTTCATAATATTATAATTCCTCACATGTTAGAAATTATAATACGAGATTATAGTTTAAATTTGATATCCTTTAAGTCATGCGGGTTTTCGTAAGATTTAAGATTTCACATGTTAGAAGTTTTAATAAAATAAACATGTAATGAATATGATGATTTTTATGTTCAAGTCTAAATTGGTAAAGACTCTGTTTCTAGCCGGTTTGACCAAACGGGTTTGGTCAAACTAAGATCTAGTCAGCCCCGTTTTGACTGATGACCCGTCGCGGGACTCGGGTCGGGGATTTGTCTTCAAGTAAGGTTGTATTTAATTAATGAATTAACCTTAGTAGATATGAGGCGATATGATATTTGATTATTATTGATATGCCATTAGTCACATGATAGGAAGTTTCTTCTCGTGACTGTTTGATTGTATGTTATATGTCGTGTTGACTAAGTACCCATAGAGAATTATGAGTATATGGCGTCTTGACCATTCTAATTCTAAATGAGTATCTTGGACCATGACATTGATGGGCCCGTACTATCTTTAACGAGCATATGGAGTTTGCGGCTTGATAGCTTTTGT